>OY759269.1:42510738-42548238 GCA_963662155.1 Lamellibrachia columna | reverse complement strand
AGTAGCGCTGTTCAAGCGATACGATAACAGTTACGGGAAGACTATCAACGTTTGAAATAAAATATTCTTAATTGGCCTCATGAAATGTGTTTCTATGTCACACGTTGTATTTTACCGAGCTATTGGGTCGACCACAACACCGCGAAGCTCTGTTGCGGTCTGGTGCTCAATCAACAATGTCCTCACTGTCCCGTTAAGGTTCGCCACTTCAACTTTGCTTCCCTTGTGGTCAACGAGGTACAGTCGGTCTTCCTCGGGAATGACGGTCGTTTGTGGGGAACAACTCACATCTGATGACAAAGAGAACATGATTGGGATGTATTGCTGAACGTCTATCTCAATGTAAATCTGACAATACTAGTATATATTATATAATCACAATATAATTTATAAAAGTAGTTGTCGCGGAATATTTCACATTCATTTTAATTTAATATGCATATATATATATATATATATATATATATATATATATATATATATATATATATATATATATATATATATATTATCATCCACACATATTTAACCCATCAAATACAACGCCATAACAGAGGATGAGAACAGACACGTGCAAGCTTTTTAAAAAGAAACAATGTTCAAAGCAGCCCTGGTTCACAGTATACATGCTTACACACTTATACTAATTGCGCTGACCAAACATGAATTCAAAAAGTAATAATCTAGTATATATATATATATATATATATATATATATATATATATATATATATATATATATATATATATGACACAAATCGTACTGCGGTTATTAATAACTAATTATTAATACAAAATATCAAGTATAATGGTTATGTATTATTATAGTCGTTATATGTTAGTTTAGATATTGTTTTAATACAGTTGAAATACAGCAATATCGAAATTGTCCTATTGTCTTAGATGCGATCGAAGGTTTGTGATGCGTTATTAGTAATTATTATTATACCTGATTCAATGTTGATATCTTAGTGACTAATTAGAGGGATGCAATGTTGGTGTCACAATGACTAATTAAGGAGAGTAAATGTTGATGTCATAGTGACTAACTAAAGAGATTCAATGTTGATGTCATCATGATTAATTCAAGGGATTCAATGTTGATGCCATAGTGATTAACTAAAGGGATTCAACTTTGCTTGAGCCTTCCAGAGGGTTGCCACGATTTCACATTGGTCAGTATAATTCACACTAGACTTGATTGTGAGGGGTAGGGCATTTCGACACTCAACAACAGGACTTGCCTCACTTCATTATTGATTGAGTAATTATTATATTATATGTAAACTGGAGAAGGAAAACACTACTTAACCACCCTGTAGGGGTAGCATTCATACCAGGCTGTTTAGGGTGTTTGTTCGTTTCTTTCTTGTGATGCGATGATTCGATACGATGGTCACTGACTTTATGAATGACACATTTCGCCGGAAGGCCTGACCCTTTTGCCATGCTTTATTTGCCCTGCCCCTTGTCGGTCCATAATGACTTCATCAACTACTGACGTCAATGTTGCCAAGCGTACTCACTGTGAATATATAAAAAGTTATATATATATATATATATATATATATATATATATATATATATATATATATATATATATATATATATATAAGTATTTTGCACCCATGGTCTACTTCTGCATCCGGTTCCGGTTGCGCGCGCAGCCTCCTAGCGGCTATTAATCGAAGAGTAACCGTAGCGCCATCTAGCGACTGACACGCGCGCGCTCTCGCGCGTGCGTGGTCTTCTGGGTAACACGTGCGCTCATTAGCGACTGCGACTGAATGACGGACTGACGGGTGGAGATACCTAACGGACAGTGTGTTGTAACCTCCTAGTGCCTCCTGGTGATTGAATTAAATATTAATATTAATTTGACGGGCGGGTTGGCGGACTGACGGGCGGGGACACCTAACGGACTTATGTTTTTTACCTAGTAAGGAGACGAACAAAAGCGTACGGTGCACACGTATTTTATCGAATAAAACAAAGCGACAGCAGTACAAGCGAGGCAATCGTAACGACAACAGTACAAGCGTGTTCGAATGAATACAACGGGTATGATGACGATGAGTTGACTTGCGGATGTCGACCATCTCGCCAGAGGTCGCGAACTTACGGGTGTCTCCACCTCGCCAGAGGTTCAGTACGATGTGCGATAGTATGGTATACCCTTTTTCAGTAGGTTAATCCAATCGAACACGCGACAATCGTTAGCGACCAGATCGGTTCGGAACGCGTTTACGAAAGTTCTCATAGGAGAACCGTTACATCGAAACATTATATAAGTTACACAATATTGTCCGCAAACGTTAGACAGTGGACTTTGAAGTCTCTTGCTATTATGAGTCGACTCGGAACAGTGTTTGTTCAAGAAGGCGCTGAACGCAGCATGAAGGGGCGGTAGACCGTACGAACAGAAGTATTCGCCGCGTCCGTCAGAGGTCAGGTACAGCGCTATCCAATGTTCGCCCGGTTCGTCGCCGTCGTCGGTATTGCACACGAAGGCGATCGGCAAAGCGTCTATTGTTTTAGGCAGTCCGTCTTTGGGTACAACGCCGCCAAAGACGGACGCGGTGTTCGAATCCATCGCCAGTAGACGAGCAATCTGCAGGGTGTCCATATCAGTAGTCGTAGATGACGTTGCGATTCTTGTCGATTTCCAGCACGGATTCGAATTCGGCGTAGGCGACGACGTTCACGGTGGTGCGAAGCGCTTCTCGGAAATGAAATTCGATGCGCAGGTTGCCTTTTGCACCAGATTGAAGCAGGGACCGTCGCACTGGTCGGGGGTCAGGTTGAAACAGAAGAAGGTGTAGCCGTCTCGGTAGTCGTCGCGAGTCAGACCGTTCCCTTCGTCCTGCCAGATCTTGCCGGTCGAAGTGAACAGGCTCGTGTAGCTCCTGACGAAGAGGTTTTCCTCGAAGTTGGGCTGGAAGGGTTTGGAGGGTATCTGACGTCCGTCCACGTACACCGAGTGGAAGCCTATGGCATTGTTCTTGGCGTGAAATGGGTTTTTATCGTACGTGCCGTTGTAGGCGTCGTTGTCGATGCAGCACAGTACGAGACGTTTCGGCAGTGTGCTGAGGAACAGGTTATCGTGCGTGTGCGACCGAGCCCCCGCGGGAATGGAGTACACCTTGACGCTGACGGGTCGTAAGGGATACTTGACCGTGCTCTTCTCGAGCGCTTTGATGTGAGCCAACTGCACGTCTGGGTTGAGGGTGGCCTTCTTGACGAACAAGGTTGCATTGACGATCGTTATCTTGTAATCGGGGGCTGCCCCTCCGGACACCAACGCAAACGACGGCTTACTACGCACCAGTCGTATCTTGACGTCGACTCCGTTGATTAGGAATTTATCCTGCAGAAACATATCCACGTGGAGGCGACCCATCATGTCGACCACGCGACTGCCTGTTATGTACTCTCGTCGAGTCACGAACTCGGGGTTAGGATCGGGTCCGTCTGCCAGCTCGACGGCGCTCATGCGACTAGCCTTGTCCTTGTACCACAGCTGATTCGTCAGCTGCGTCGACTTGGCACCGACTCCGTAAGTCAACAGCGTTTCCACGTAGGCTCGATACGCGTACGTGTTGGACGACTGGGTCACGAGCGTGCCGTTCAGGGAGACGTCGACCTGACTCCACAGCGAATGCAGCCAGTTGTTCACCGGTCCTACGGGTGCAGCCGCGTCGAGATCGCCTCCGTTGGGTTGCGTCACCTTCACCTGCACGTGTATCATCGTGTTGGCGAGATCTATGTAATCGTCGCCCGAACCGGGGATGAAGAATTCTATCGGACCTCCAGAGTCCAGAGAGGCCGTGGGTTGATGTTCCACCACGTGACTGGCGATGATGCAGTTCTGAGTGGGAGGCACGGTAAAGAGATCCAGCTCGCTCTTGACCCCCTCGCACGACTGTCTATGCACGAATGCCATTGTTGATCTCTCGTTTCTTGAACGTCCGTCTCTCGCGTCGTCTCTTTACTACAGTGATTGTCGTCTTTGCGGACGGTCGTTTTATACCCTTACCTAAAGTCACGGTGTTTACGTCGAGGCACAACAGAATGTCCAGGCCACGACCTCGTCGGTATTGCACACCGACGAAGTCGGGCAGCGCATCGCCGACCTGGCGCGCGTAAGAATCGTAATTCGGCGGAAAGTCCGTAAGTCAACGGTGTGTTCGTGTGGGAGGTCTCATGTCTATACACGAGCGTCATTGTCGAATATGTCGATCTCTCGTTTCTTGGACGTTCTTTTCTTGCGTCGATGCTTTACTGCACTGATTCTCGCCTTCGCAGTCGGTCGCTTTATACGTTTACCAGGGGGAGGTCGAAGACCCGTCAACAAGGCATCGGTGACGCGTCGCTTGGCAGCCGTTTTTATGTTCTGGCCCGATAAGACATCGCCGGCTATACCAACGCCGGTCTTCAACGCTCCCTTACCCAGAGCCACGGCACCTCTCTTGATGAGCGGCATGGCGCTGCGCAACAGACCGCTGAACAGACTGCCCAGTCCGTGGACTCGTTGGTATTGCGCACCGGCGAAGTAGGGCAGTGCACCCCCGGCCTGACGCGCGTAATAATCGTTGTAGTTCATTGGAACAGTCCGGTCTTGCGTCAACGAAAATGAAGCGTCACCGTCACTCGACCGTATTCGAATGGCACGCGTCGACCCATGTCGTCTCTTATATCCACTTCGATCGAGTGGAAGTTCGAGCGCAACAGAGGTATGTAGTGAACGTTAGTGAAACGTTCGGACACCCTGTCACCGTGACGTTCGCTAATCGGAATGGATCGCAACAGAGGTGCGAGAGTGTCACCCACTATACGAGACTCCACGACGTCCGTGTATACGTATAGGGTGTTGAACCCCTGCGTCATGTCCACCACGTCGGGGGCCTCGATGTGGAAGGGGTACGAGGAGTCGGAAGTTCGAGAGTCGGAGACGAGTGACGACGCGGACGTAGCAGCCGTCTCCGTTCCAGTGGATACGATCTTGTGGAATCCTAACATGGAAGTAGTCGAGCTGTGGTACGGTATGGTGAACACGGTGTTCTCCGTCATGTGTAACGTCATTTTTTGAGTGACGGAACTATAGCTCATTTGAGCTCGTGTCTTTTCCGTTCTCAGACTGTACAGTCCGTTGTTGACGTGGTACAGCAATGTTAACGGGTCGACGTAATATCCACACGACAATTTCGCACGCCGAGTCACGTCGGAAACATCGACCTCTTCGAGGAATAACCAGACATCGTTCTCCGTGACGTTGTACCAAGTGTGCGAATACTGCATCTCTGTCAACCCGCACTCCCACTCGCCGATCAGATCGACGCGGTGGGGCAACTCCGTGACGTAATGACTCAAGGTGTTGTCGAGGTGCGTCTTCATAGAAGCGTTGCTAGGCAGCGTCATGTAGAAATCAGTCGTCATTGCGTCTCAACGTGGGATTGGGTAGTAGATAGCCCAACGAGCTACCCAACAGAGCCGTCCACAGATTAGAATCGCCGTGACCGACAGTCAGGTTGTAGATGCTTATCACGATGACCGTGTACAAGATGACGATCTGACACAGAAACACTATCTCCTCTTTAGGACACCTGATACCGAACAGATGCCAAGGAGTGCTGTCGTTCGACGCGTCGGTGCAATCCTCCTCCTCCTCCTCCTCCTCTACGATGACAGTGTGCGGTGCCGTGTCTTGATCCATAATGACAATCCGTCTCGCGTCGTTTAGTCTTTATAGACGAGTGACTTGGCGTCGATCCAGCTGTTGAATTTGGACGGGTATCCGAACCATTTCACCAAAGCATTCGTTCGAGAGCCAACCTTACGACGTTCCAGCACCGCTTCCACTCGGAACACTTTATCGGTCGCTATCACCACTTTCTGCAGCTCCAGTTCGTAGAAGGTACCTTCCAGCACATCGCCGAGATCGTCTCGCAGGAGGTACACGGGCGGTTCGGAGGGGTGAACTTCGTGCACGGTGAACACCTCTTCGCTCCAGTTCGTCTCGTAGCCCTTTTCGAACGTGCCTTTGTACTTGCTGATGCGCACGCGATCCGACACGTTCAACTTGGGCACGCCCTTACCGTCGTGTCCGTACAGACGCTGCCACACCTTTTCTTGATTCCTTGCAGTCACCTGCGACGGAGCCATACCGAGGCTACGGTGGCGAGTGTCGTTGTACGTTCGCACCAGATCCTGAAGGACGTCAATGTAACGCCACGTCTGAACTTTCGTGAAGTAGCGCCACATGCGACTCTTCAACGTCTTGTTGAAACGTTCCACGATGCTCGCCTTCGTCTCCGCGTTGTGCATGGAGAAGTGATGGACGCCTCGTTTTCGTAAGAGCGTCTGAACGGATTTATTCAGAAATTCCATTCCACGATCCGTCTGTAATGTCTGCGGCAGGTCGTCCGCGAACGCGATTCGCAGAGCGGCGACCAACGACGCGGCGGACTTGCTAGGCATAGGAATGCATTTGGCTCGCTTCGAAAAGACGTCGATCGTCGTGAGGAGAAAGGTCATACCGTTGTTGTCGTCTTTCAACGTCGTCAGGTCGACGAGATCGGCCTGCCACTGTTGATTCACACCGCCCACTATGACGCATCGTCTCTTGAAACGCCGTCTCGCTGGTTTGTGTAAGCTGTAGGCGTCCTGTTCCGACAACCATCGCGCGACTATTTTCCGTGGCGCGTGCGTGACGCGTCGCAAGGCATCGACTCCTCCGTAACTGCCTACCCGACTCGAATCGAAATAGACCTTCTTCAGTGTCTTCGTCATCATTAAAACAGAAGGTCCGACGCGTTGACGACGGTGACGTTGACGGCTCCCGAGTACTGACGAACGACGAGGAGTGCGCTGACGTATAGTAGGACGCACGTTATCGTTCCCACAACGGTAACGACTGAACAACAGTCTGGCAACGAAACCATAGTCCGAATAACACCTGTTGTATAAGAATTCCGGCTGCAATGTCACCGAGCGAGATAAGTCCGCTAAACAATGTCGAAGCGACGATGGAACGATGCGTGTCTTGCGAATCCAACGACATGAGTGGGTTACGACTACGACTTATAAGGCGAGCCAGCGAGGCGGCGTGGGTGTGAGGTGTCTCGGACGCGCGAGGGGTGTCCAACGTAGAGATTTTCATGCGCTACCAACAGCACGCGGGGTAGCGGCAGACCGTCGAGAGAGAGAGTCCGTTTGTATGTAGGTTCTCCGGGCTGCGTTACCGATCAACTCCATGGGTATGTTGACGGTGCGGAGTTGTTTCGCGACCGACCGCCAACCCATTGGAGCGTCGGTCTTTCTCTTACGCAACAGATCGTGAACGAGTTCCACCGCGTTACTTCCCGCAATGGGAACACCCTCGTGCACGAGTTCGCCGCGATTGCTCCACGCGACGTTTCTTTTGAGATGTTCCATCAATCGTCTGGCTTTGACCTGCAGACTCTTGGGAACGGTGTCCAAGACGGTAGCCTCCAGTCTTCTAATAGGAGTATCCTCCTCCTCATCCTTCGTCTCCTCATCCCTCGTCTTTGAACCTTTCGTCGATTCGTTCACCGAGATCGTGCGTATCGGTTCCTTGACGCGTTTATCGACCAGACCGTTGTACCGTTGCAACACCTGATTATACAGCGTTACCTTGGTCCCCTCGTCGAGGTCCTTTCTATCGAGGATGGTCTTCATCTCTTCGTCGAGGGTTTGCACTATCTTGCCTACGGTATCCGTTGGAGAAGGAGGAGGTTGCGAGCGAAGTGCGTCCAACAATCGAGGGTCTACCAAAGCCATCTTTCGTGCGTGATCCATGCGTCTAATTCCCGGTCAGCACCTGACGAAGCAAGGGCAGCAAGACCGAACCAGCCAAAGGAGCTAGGAAGGCCGATAGGAAACCTCCGCTCTGTCCCTCGCCGATCTGGGGCAGCAAGAGGCGTTTTCTCCAGGCAGCGGTCGTGTTTCTTCGGGCCAACTCGCGTAACTTCGTCCTGTATTTGCCCAATCGACGCCTCTGTAAAGCGGTCAATGGAATGTTCTTCGTTAGTATGTTGTAAGCACACTCGGCTAGTGCGCACAGCAACTTGGCGTCTGCGTTGGCGATGATGGCCTTTTTTATGTTGTTGTTCTTGTATCGAGCCAGAGTCTGGATGCACAAAATGTGTTTCCTCACGAGCTCAGACATGGTGCGAATGAAGAGACGATTCACGCGCCCGGTCTTTTATACCTTCGGCAAGTACACGTACTGCACGTCGTCGTCTGGAAAGATGGCCGTGCGCAGACGCATGTCCTCGGGCGTGTCCTGTTTGAGATCGACCAATAGATAACCGTACGGTAACCTCGTGGCATCTTTAAACGCCTCCTGTACGAATTTCGCGCGTCCTGGATACATCTGTCGAGCCAAGTGCGACATCTGTGTCGCGTCGCGTGGATTCTTGAACACCACCATGTAGTGAGTGTTAAGACTGATGGTACGACTCTCTTTGTTTTTAGGAAACAGGTTCTGTATGAGATACAGCACGGACGTGTTCCTGTGGTGGCTATTTTTAGTAAACAAGGTCGTGACTCGCTCGTTCGTTTCCGCCATGAGATCGTCTATGACGATGAGGTTCCTCGTTGTCGATTCGAACATGGATTCCGTTGGTAACCCTTCCTCGAATCGCACGTGAGTCAGGTCCGTTGTCGCGTAAGCCTCTTGCCATTCTCCGTAACACCACGTGATCTTTTCGGGGGGTGGATCGATCATCGCGGTGGCGTGATGCAACAGACGCGTCACGAACGTGCTCTTGCCGCATCCCGTTGGTCCGGCGACGACGCACGTGAAGGGGTGTTTCCATCGTGCATCCATGGTCTGTTATGACAGACCATCGAACTGCGTCGCCTTATCTACACGTCCGTCGGACCCGTGCTCAAGCCGTCCTCGTGCACCACGCGTTTGGCGTAGAAGTAGGTGAGAGCCGTTCGTTCCTGCACGTACGTCATCACGGCCGATTTATACACCCGAAACCCGCGGTTCTTTCCGCTTCCGCTCCGACGACTGGTGAGCACCTCTAGGAATGTCTCCTTGTCGATGGTGTTGTGTCGTTTGCTCAGACCTTTGGTGCTGTACTTGTCGGTGGGTCCGAAACAATAGTACGTCTTGCTGCACAAACCCACGAACCCGTCGCCCGACCATTCCACCTTGAACAGTCCCGGAGTTTTCTTGTCGAACGCTCGTCACATCTTGCAGCACTCTTCGTCTCCGACCCACTGTATGTCGGCGAGTCGACAGCGCACGTACTCGTCCCGATACTCGTCCCGATGCGCGTCGCAACATTCCGACGGGAGCCATTCGGATCGATGTCGAAAATAATGTTATCGTAGTGCAGGGGTCACGAGGGCATCGACTGACTCGTCGGCCAAGGCCAAATAGGCACTATCCGTATCCATCTCGCAGTTTTGGAACAGAGGACACTCCACGTATCTGTCGATGAAGTCGTAATATAACTGCAGCATGCGCATCTTGGCGTACTGCAGAACGAAAAATCCCACGTGTATAGGCAAGGCATACGTCACTGTTCTCTTGCTCATCTCTATCTCGTACGCGTCGTCGACGACGACGTCGAGTTGCCGGAATCGACGATTGTTGACCAGGCGCGACGCCGCCTTCTCCGTGCAGTAGTTGACGTCGCGATGCCGGTCCACGTTGGTGATGGTTTTTCCGTAGCCCGAGTTTCCCAGCAACTTCATGGTGTCCGCGATGATGGCCCTGTCACGGTGGACGTCTCCCGCGCGTCTGGCCTCGGACACCGCATCGCCGAATCGACGGAAGCACGGAATCGGATCGTATTCGACGACCTGATGGACGTGTAACACCTCGAGACCGTGGTTCAGATACCATCGCAACAGGGGCGTGGCGAGCAGTATCTTATCGCTGTAATAACTGCCCACGAGCATGCGTCTCGGAATCGTCATGATGTTGTGCTCTTCGGCGTATCGACGCATGAACGGACCGAGATCCTCGCGTATCAGACTGATGTTCTTGAACACGGGCTGCATCTCGGCAAAATGATCGCGCAGTTCTTCCGGCACACAAATGTCGCACTCGATCATGCCGAACACGGTTCCGTCGCGCACGCCGCTCAGGATCTGTTGCTGAGTCATCGTCCACTGAACGTGTCGACGTCGTCGTGGAAACGCGGCATCCAAACACCGTTTTACGTGCGGATCTCGTCTCATCTTTTTCCACTCGCATTCCCACAGCTCGACGACCTTGACGAAGTAGGCGGTGGTCTTTCGGGTCTCGACGAGCAGTTCGGTCATGGTTTTCCCGTTGATGGAATTGACCTCCGCTTGAGTGCACGGACAACCGTGGAAGAAACAACCTTGGAACTGATAAGCCGTATTCGTCTCGCTGCACCACCCATCCACTCGATGTTTACCTATCCGTTTCTCTCGTCCGTTGGTCTGATGTCGTATGGAAAGTCCCGTACGTTCGGATTCCCACGTCAGCCATTCCGAGGCCATTTGTCCGTACAGCTGAGCCGATTCGGGTCGGAAGTCGTTCTCAAATCGTCGTCGCGTGTACCATCCCATGGGCATGTCTTGCACGAGCGACCATAGATGCAGCGCGTTCGCATCGTATCCGACGATCGATCGACACGGATGAGACGTCTCTCCGTACTCGTTTCGACGTAGCGTGGTGATCGCTTTCTCGTGATAGCGGTGAAATATGATCGACGGACCACCGCAAATGTTATCTTTGACGAGATCGTGCAGATCTTTGTGTTTCTCGTTGAAGATGGTAAAGTAGGTCTTCTCGGGAAAGTCGTTGAACAGGTACATCAAGGTCAGACCCGGTACACTGATGCCTTGCTTGAACATGTCTATTCCACGCTGCTGATAGAAGTCAAACTGTCGGTCGACGGCCTGCAGAAAGGGAACCACGTCCCTGTTGTTATACCAGACGAGAAAGTCGCGCAACGTCGTCATACCGTTGTCGCGCCACGCCTCCTGACAACTGACGTAGTCCTCGTCGGAAATACCTTCGTTCTTCAGTCGACTGAAGAAGGCCTCTTTCGGAGGTAGAACGGTTTCGTCGAGTCTCTCCAGTCGATCCATGTACTCGTACGGGAAATGACCTTTCGTCACCTCGCATCCGTACGCTTTCAGATACTTGGCGTAACTGAACCCGGGAGCGAGGTAGTTGGTCATGTCTAGGAATTTTAACTGATCCGTCGAAAGACACATGAAAACGTTGTTGCGCTTGATGACGAAAAACGGTCCGTCACCCTCGTTTTCTTCTTCTTCTTCTTCTTCTTCTTCCTCTTGCCGCCTCTCTTCTCCCTCCTCTGTCTTTGCAACGGCCAGGAAGTAGGGCACGAGGAACTGTTTGACGACATTGAGATCGTACTGACCCGAATTGAAACCGATGACGGGTAACTGACGCATCCATCCATACAGTTGTCCCATCAGCTTTTTGTACGGATTTTTTGTACGTCGACTTTTTTTGTCGTTGGCTGCTCTCGTAGTCTCCTCTTGCTCGTCCCATCGCGTCAATTCTTCCGCAAGTTGCTCCAACACGTTCTCGTACGAGTCTTTGATGCAGTCGTACGCGGCGTCGCTCATCGATATCAGAATGGCCATCATGTCGATCATCAACTTGTTGGAGTCTCCATTCGTGACGAGACATGTCACTCGTTCGTGTCCCGGTACGTTTGAGGCCACGCTGACGCTCAGCGGAACGTGACGCCCGATCCAGCGAACCTTGCTGTCGGACGGAAGGTGTTCGGTGTCGAACCAACATTCGAAATCAAAAGTGGCTCGGTACGGGTAGTACCGCAACGACTCGTTCACTCGGATGTTCTCGTCAACCAGTCGTTCGAATATCGACGGCGTGGAATGGTACACGCCTCCCGGAAAGACTCGACGTACAGAGCCCGTACACGTGCTCTCGTGTACGCATAGGTTCCATGTGCGTTTCCACAACGAGTTGCATGTTCGACATCTGTACGAGTGACAGTACATGCGCACATCGCTGATGAAGGAGAAATGCGTCTCGTGAAGGTTGAGGTAGAGCGTGGTAGGATATTTACAGATCGATCGACGGATGAGTTCGGCGGTTGGTCGTTCGTCGTCGTCCTCGTTCGGTTTTACGAGACTGTACACACACACGTTCGTCTGGAACGTGGTCTCGACACGATAGAGGTCTTTCACCGAGACTCCAGCAAATTTCTCCATGGGTACACCGTCTTGAGCATAAGCCTCGTACAGCGTCTTCACAGCTGGTTTCAACCGACGTACGTCACATCCCCGTTGCAGGGCCAGACATCGAAAGAGACACAGGTTATCTCCGTACCATCTGCCGTGGTTGGGATCCACTTCCAATCCGACGACTGCTTTGTTCTTCTTAATGTAGACCGGAAGGGGTCTCATTCCCACGCATCCTATCGGATGATTGATGATGCGATTGACGAAAAAGGTGGCGTTTGTCACGAGCTCGCACACCCACGCGGAATCAGGTCTTTGATTGATGGCCCATTGCAAGACGTCGGCTTCTCGGATTCGTTCCAGAAACTCGTCAAAGTCCTTGCTGTTGGCTATGAGACTGGGTTCGTCCAGGTACCGTCCGCAACAGTTACAAGACGCGTGATAATACCTGTATCGATCCGTGTTCTTGTTCCTCAACACGAATGCGTAACTGAGGTTAATCTTGAAGGCGGTGGTCTGCTCCTGGAACACGTTTCTCAACGGTGTTTCTAGAACGGTCGTGTCTAGTGTCGTTAATCTGTAATTGTACCTGCTCTGGAGAGGTCCTCTCGCTACGCATGTCCTTATGGAGGACCAGTGCTCACGAACGACGTCTAACAAGTTCGTCGACAGAGCGTCTGGGAAGGGAAGACGCTCGGGCGGGTCAACGGGGTCTTCGTCGGTGACTAGCGGGTGATGAGGTGGTGGTGGTGGTGGTGGTGGTGGTGGTGGTGGTGGTGGTGGTGGTGGTGGTGGTGGTGGTGGTGGTGTTGGTGGTGGTTTGTCGCACGCGTGTTTGATCAAGTAGTCACGTGTGACAACATTCTTTCCACATTTAGCACACGTGAATGTCTTGGTCTTTTTTTTAAGACGACATGTTGTTCTTACGTGATGCTGCAGATCGTTCCATCTTTCGAACGTCGCTTCCCATTTACACGAGTATTTTGTTTTCTTCGCACGATCGTCTTGAGAGGGGTCTTCTAGACGAACACCAGGGGGTGCTATCGAATAAGAATGTTCGTTCTCAGTCGGTGACGGGTGACTCTCTAAGTGGCTTCGTAGAGCCGCATACGAATCGAGCGCGAGTCCACAGCGACGACATAGATGACGTTTCATGATACCAACGACGTATCTACAACTGACAGACATTGACTCTCGTTATAACATATATACGGTTCAGAACCGTTCGTTATTTATTAAATATCCGAGAGAGCGTTCGTTATGCAAACGACACTAAGACCGTACGGTGGTGACGTTGGACGGACGGGTATTCGTTATGCAAACGGCACCAAGACCGTACGGTGGCGACCTCAAACGGACGAACAAACGATATCAAGACCGTACGGTGGCGACGTCTGACGGACGAACATTCGTTATGTAAACGACACCAAGACCGTACGGTGGCGACCTCAAACAGACGAACAAACGTGAATGCTAGTTCTGTATTGCTATTACGTCGACGCAAAGCGGGTTTGCTCTCCAGAATTGCTTTTGGGAAAACAAGCGGTACATTTCGCAGAGAGTTAAGGCAGATATTGCACTTTCGTGACACGGAAACGGTTTAATACAGTCATTTATTGAGGATTGACTCTACTGCGAGTTCCTTCTCCTAGAGGAGACTCATACGAAGGCGATTTCGAACGAACTGCGAGTTCCTTTCGTTAAACATAATTCTTTTGGAGGCTTCTTTACGATAAAGAGGACTGACAGCTCGCGCTGTATATATATAATTCTTTACGAGGGACGATAAAGAGTCTACGAAGAATTTCTACGACGACAACACGCATCATATTTTATTTCATTTTTTTATTATGTTGTAATAATGTCATACATATACGATTCGACTTATAGATGATGATGATGACATGCTGGGTTTATGGATCTTTATGATCTCGACAGTGACCCCTAGCTTACGATATGTTATCGATACGGCAGTGGCTAGTATATGAATAACTTGTGGGTTGTTAACCACGACAGAGGTTAGGTAATGTTGATGATTATAAGTCTTTTCCGCAGAGATGTATATATATAACAACATAACAAAAAAACAATATATTCACGAATGTTCATTTCTACAGAAGCGGTTATATTCAATGTTCGTTTCAACAGCGATTATATTCAATATTCGTTTCTACAAAGTACGTTTCTACAACGGTTATATATTCAATGTTCGTTTCTACAACGGTTATATATATTCAATGTTCGTTTCTACAACGGTTATATATTCAATGTTCGTTTCTACAACGGTTATATATTCAATGTTCGTTTCTACAACGGGTATATATTCAATGTTCGTTTCTACAACGGTTATATATTCAATGTTCGTTTCTACAACGGTATATCGTTTCTACAAAGTTCGTTTCTACAACGGCTATATATATTCAATGTTCGTTTCTACAAAGTTCGTTTCTACAGCGGTTATGTGTGTTCAACAGCGGTTATATTCAATGTTCATTTCAAATGCGACTGAAGGTGTCGTCGAACCTCCTTCTGCCAATCCGTCGATGTTATAGTGACGGCTACATCCTGGCACACGTTGTAAGTTGTCGTCTCGAGCGACAAACGACTGTTTTGACATTCGAGCGTGATCTTGCGACCTATTACTTCTTCGAGGATGACATCGCAGACATCCTGCGTCATGTCTTCGTTTGGCGTAAACGGCTTAAACACAGCCGCGGTATCGTGCGGTGACACAATAACGGTGGTGTCGGGCACAACGTACAGTATCGGCAACGATGATGTAGACTCGCTCTCCGACGAATCGGAGCCGTCGTCTTCCGGTTGCGTTAGAGGGCATCCCTCCGGTTGCGGCGACGAAGGTGATGAAGCCGTCGATCTCTCGAAGTTCTCTATCGGACTCACGTCATCGATCGGGCCTTTATCTCCCGGTTGGATGATCGCTGGCACTTCCACCGCCGGTCTCTCGAAGGCCTCCATCCTTCTCACGTCATCGCTCGCCTCGCTCTTCTTGTATGTCGTCATTCGTGTGCGCGATCTCTTTGTCATCGGCGTCATCCAACTCGGCGTTGTAAAGACGGTGTCACTCGGCGCCGTCCTCTTGTACGCGTCTCTGATACGCTGCAAACCACTCTATTGAACAGAAAAAGATTAGTACATATGCGCACTATATTGTGCATGTGAACCGTATTGTTCAATTAATATCTATCTCACCTTATCTTTCACTTGATGTCGCCACTGTATACTATTACACGTTGAGATTACTTCTATACCTATCCAACTCACGACATGCAAGATCGTGCTGTCTGAAGGCATATCGCTCTCTGAATCTAAATTCATTATACGAGCCATATCAGCGCACGCGTATTCCACAGCGGCTTTCTCTACAGCCAGGTTAAATTGTTGTTCGTTATACATACTTTCGGCGCGATTGGCTATTCCATCTATTCGACGCACCATTTCCATTCAGTTGTCGCTGCCGTCGTCGTCGCTGCCGCTGCTGTCGCCGCTGCTTACTACTGTAACAGCGGGTCTGTCCCCCTCCTCCGTCTTGTCGTCGTCTGTTATCACAACGAGTGAGTCCGATGCCGAAGAAGAAGAAGAAGAGAATAAATCTTTGCAACTATTATCCTCTAACCACTTCCTCACATTCTTTTTTACGTCGACAGCGGTGGTAGAAGCGGCAGGCACATCGACGACAGCGGTAGCTGTTGTTGCAGTTGCAGCTTCGTTCTGTCAACAAAGTTACATATTTATGATATTAATTTCCTCCACAATATAATTTACATACTCTTTGGTCACGCGCTTCCTAATGACAACCGTGACCCGGCTGCCTCGCAGTGTCGACATCGACTCTTTGCGTTGCTCGTCTGTCTCCATCTGGGTGTAATCGCTTGCTGTGAAACCTAGAATTTTGACGACATTTGCGTCAAAACAAGTACACCAGCAATCGCTCCCGATGCTGTCTGACAGGAGTAAGCGCAGCGCGAATCTGTACACGTGCTCACGCTGGTAGCCGTGCTCTGGGCAGACGTGGTTGGTGAGTCGTTTGGGACATTTAGGACAAGAATTGTAAAATACGTATTTTTTTTGAACGCCGCAGGCCGTTACGGTTAAAGGCTGTGCAAACACATAGCGACCACCACTCACCTCGCATTGTAACTTCGTCAAAGTCATATCGACGCAGATCGGGTTTGAGGCAGTCATCTTCGTGTTCTGGTAGAATCGCTTGAAAACAATTGTGATGACTGGGCTAGCGCTGCTGTCTTTATATAGACCCCTTACCGGCTGTTGACAGCGCGTGGTGTTTGCGCTATTGCGAAACAGCGCGTGATGTTTTCACCGGTACAAACGAGTTTGGATCGGTTCTGATGTTTTTGCTATTGCGAAACAGCGCGTGATGCCGGAATCGGGTTGCACATCGCGTGATGCTTTCGCCGGTGCAAACGAGTTTGGACCGGTTCTCCCGATGCCTGGTTGCAATCTCGCATCTGCGTTACATCAGACCCATTTTTTACCTGCTGGTGAGTTCGAATGAACTCTCTTAGTGGCATAAGTAACTCCCCGAGTGTATTCTGACCGGTTCGACCATCGTAAGTCAAAGCACCCCAAAAACCCTCTTTACTTCTCACCCATTCTATCAATTCTCTCTCTCCCGTGCTTAACAGGCGTTTCCGTAAGTATCGATCACGAAATTTCAAGGCTACTAGAGCGTACATCACGGAACGGCGTTGCGTGTTCCAGCTCTCTCGTAAATGAGCCTTCTCGCGAATGTTCTTGCTCAGGTGTTTAGCCTGCAGTCCCGTGCGCGTGGCTGCCATATTTTCCGCCGTGTCCCGATCGTTGTTGTGCACGCATTTCTTCCACTGATAAGCGCTTTCGACTGTGTCAAATTCTCTACCCCATACGCGTATTCTACACGCATAAAAATTAGACAAATAGCTATTACGACCTTTAAAACGAACCGGGCAATTCATACTTGTGTTAAAACACGCATTCACTGCATTATATAAACGAGTGCTCTCACCTCGATTTTTTTTCCGTTTGGCGAGTTCGTCGTTGTCAACAATATTTCCTCTATATATAGGACTCCCGTCGTGTTCTCGTCATCGCTATCAACATGCCGTTGCCATCGTTTCTGCTGATTTATCGAGCCATTGCCGCCATAGTGTCGGTCATCGTCACCGTTGTGCGCCTCACGATTCGGTATGCGAAGTGCTACGTCATAGATGTAGCCATCATATGTACAATCCTAAGAGAGGCATTCGCTATAGAGGTCTATCTCCGGTGAGTTTATTTCTAGTCTATAATGATGTGTTGTTTTTTCTTACATTCAATACTTTGTCGTTGCAAAACTTTAAGAGAGGTGTTCGTTGCAGAGTTCTGTCTTCGGTGAGTTTATTTCTAGTCTATAATGATGTGTTGTTTTTTCTTGCATTCAACTATATCTCATTTTGTTTTCTCGCAGTGATCACTGTCGTCTGTGGAAAGGGGTGATGCGAGAGCTGCTGGAGGTGACCTTCCAACGAGACTTTGATCGTTTCAACGCGGAGCAGAAGAAGAAGGAGAAGAAACGATCTCCATTACGACCTTCCGCACTCACAGAAATCATACAGTTAATGTATAACCGCTCGCTCTGGCCGTCTGTCATGCAGGAACTGACCGAAAAGTTCATGTATAAACAAACGGAATGTAACAAGAAGATGATAGAACAAGAAGAAGATTGGGCGGACGACCTTTCACCCCCGGCGCGACGACCCACTAAGCTGCCATTGCAAGCTCGCCGTCGTCGACATGGCAAGCCACTTCGCGTGCGCTTCACTCCATACTAAAGAACAATCTTAAAATAACATTAACTTTAATAACATTAACTTTTGTTTTGATGCTGATTCGCTTTTTTAATCGTGTGTATCTTTCCCGCTATTAAATTTTGCTTTGTATCATTAATACATGTCTGTTGTTTTTTGCGTACGTTCTCAATAATATATATATATTACACGATCCTTCCTAATACATCACACTCACAAAAAAGTTCATTATATATATTTATTACACGATCCTTCCTAATACAACACAAAGTCCAATCACTTGTAAATTCCAACCACTTTCCGTATGCCGCTCGACCGGCCGCCGACTCCAAATCCACGTTAAATCAGTCGCTTCAGTCTGCAACAGAACGCAGCTGTTTTGGTTAGGTATCGAGTTACAACATGCACGCTGTGAATTAAAAATAACATTACCTTCGTACCGTCAATTTCCACACGCTTAACAACCGCTAAATCCCATATGGATCATCGCAACAGAACGCAGCTGTTTCGGATAGGTATCGAGTTACAACACACACGCCGCGATCACGCGCTTCAATCCGTGTTGAAAGGTCCCGAACGAGTCTCCATCGTGTTTACAACAACCATTCAATTTCCACACGCTTAACAACCGCTAAATTCCATATGGATCATCGCAACAGAACGCAGCTCGTTTAACAGTCGCTACGGCCCATGTTTCGACCTACGCGGTTGCCTGCTGATAAACGGCTCCGTCCATAGTTCACCGGATATCAAGTTACATCAACGCCGATTATAACATCGACTCGAATATAGGGTAGTGTCGTACCAATTGCTACATATAGGGTAGCGTGGGATAATATGTTACCAATTCTTCGATCTTAGTGGTTACGACGGTGCGCGTGCGCGCGTCAGTCGCTAGATGGCGCTACGGTTACTCTTCGATTAATAGCCGCTAGGAGGCTGCGCGCGCAACCGGAACCGGATGCAGAAGTAGACCATGGGTGCAAATTTCGTTGAGGATTGAAAAGCTATAAGGTACTACTTATATATATATATATATATATATATATATATATATATATATATATATATATATATATATATATATATATTTTACTGTAACATAAATTCTTAAAAAAAAAATATGGTTGTACCCACACACAGAAACATGGTACCTTACAATAACTGTTCATGGAAAACATATTTTACAGTAGCATACATTCACAGGAGCAGTATGTTTGATGGCAGCATGCGCCCACGTACTCCTTATTCAAAAAATACAATGCAGGCCCACAGGAAACAAACAGGTATTGGTAAAGCCCACTCTGACTAGGGAATGTGAACACAAGATTCGCCCCGTAATTCCTATCACAATTTATGTAATGGAATGGTTTTTTGTCGAATGGAATTAGCCTTCAAAATCACAATTGCGTGACAAAATACATAAGAATTTACAATGTATTTAATCTAGTTGGAAAATGTTAGTGTTGTGCCTCGTGTACTTTTATGTTTGAGAAGTTCAAAGTGACTATGTTACTGTTTTATTTTGTTGCACCCAGTTATCCATTAGCGTGGGCTGTTGCAAAACAAACGCTCAATTACAAGAGTGTTGTTGCTTATGTAGTTATTATAGCGATCCAGACGCCGTGAAGCTGAGGTTTGTAATGTATAATTGCGTGTTAGAAAGTACACAATAATACTTGGCTAACAGGACTCTAGACACAGACGCCATTATTGTGTTTGTGTGGCTAATAGTGATCAAGACGCCGTGAAGCTATGGCGGTTCAACAACCTGTCTCTCTGGGTACATTGTTGCCAGCGAACATAGAATGTCGGGGCAAATTAGTTCACGCTGTTCGATCCAATTATTGCATCACGTTGCACATTTACAAAGGGTAATTATTTGTTTTGAAGTTGTGGCGGTTAAACAACCTGTCTCTCTGGGTACATTGTTGACAGCGAACATACAATGTCGGGGCAAATTAGTTCACGCTGTTCGATCCAATTATTGCATCACATTGCACATTTACAAGGTACTAAGCTCAAATCAGACATGCGTAATGCTAGTGAAGTGACATCAAAGAAGATAAACGACTACTTGCGCATTTGGGCTGCTTATTAGCATAAAATGAATATGTAAGCTGTCTATCCGGGAGACGACTTACCGATATTTCGACTCGGTTGGTGGGTGGGAGGATGGGTGGGTGGGTGAGTGGGTGGGTGGGTGGGTGAGTGAGTGGGTGGGTGGGTGAGTGAGTGAGTGAGTGAATGAGTGACTGAGTGAATGGGTGGGTGGGTGAGTGAGTGAGTGAGTGAGTGAGTGGGTGGGTGGGTGATTGAGTGATTGAGGAAGTGAGTGAAGGAGTGAGTGAGTGAGTGAGGGAGTACGTGAGGGAGTGAGTGAGTGAGGGAGTGAGAGAGTGAGTGAATGAGTGAATGAGTGAGTGAGTGAGTGAGTGAGTGAGGGAGTGAGTGAGTGAATTAGGGAGTGAGGGAGTGAGTGAGTGAGTGAGTGAGGGAGGGAGTGAGTGAGTTAGGGAGTGAGGGAGTGAGTGAGCGAGTGAGTGAGTGAGGAAGTGCGGGAGTGAAGGAGTGAGTGAGTGAGGGAGTGAGTGAGCGAGTGAGTGAGTGAGGAAGTGCCGGAGTGAAGGAGTGAGTGAGTGAGTGAGCGAGTGAGGGAGTGAGTGAGTGAGTGAGTGAGGGAGGGAGTGAGTGAGTGAGTTAGGGAGTGAGGGAGTGAGTGAGTGAGTGAGTGAGGGAGGGAGTGAGTGAGTGAGTACGTTAGGGAGTTAAGGAGTGAGTGAGTGAGTGAGGGAGGGAGGGAGGGAGTGAGTGAGTGAGTTAGGGAGTGAGGGAATGAGTGAGTTAGTGAGTGAGTTAGGGAGTGAGGGAGTGAGTGAGTGAGGGAGTGAATGAGTGAGTTAGTTGGTTAGGGAGTGAGGGAGTGAGTGAGTGAGTGACGGAGTGAGTGAGTGAGGGAGTGAGTGAGTGAGTGAGTTAGGGAGTGAGCGAATGAGTGAATGAGTGAATGAGTGTATGAGTGAGTGAGTGAGTGAGTGAGGGAGGGAGGGAGGGAGGGATGGAGTGAGTGAGTGAATGAGTGTGTGAGTGAGTGAGTGAGTGAATGAGTGAGTGAGTGAGTGAGCGAGAAAGTCTGAATGTGCGTGTGGGAGCGTGGGTGTGTGTGGCGTTGACATGCTTGACCTGCCGATTCCATCACTACCTTGTTAGTTGACTTTGACACTTTTGGTGGGTGGGTGGGTGGGTGAGTGAGTGAGTGAGTGATTGAATGAGTGAGTGAGTGAATGGGTGGGTGGGTGAGTGAGTGATTTAGTGAGTGAGTGAGTGAGTGAGTTAGTTAGTGAGTGAGTGGGTGGGTGATTGAGTTATTGAGGAAGTGAGTAAAGGAGTGAGTGAGTGAGGGAGTACGTGAGGGAGTGAGTGAGTGAGTGAGTGAGGGAGTGAGATAGTGAGTGAATGAGTGAATGAGTGAGTGAATGAGTGAGTGAGTGAGTGAGGGAGTGAGTGAGTGAGTGAATTATGGAGTGAGGGAGTGAGTGAGTGAGGGAGGGAGTGAGTGAGTTAGGGAGTGAGGGAGTGAGTGAGCGAGTGAGTGAGTGAGTGAGGAAGTGCGGGAGTGAAGGAGTGAGTGAGTGAGTGAGTGAGGGAGGGAGTGAGTGAAGGAGTGAGTGAGGGAGTGAGTGAGTGAATGAATGTATGAATGAGTGAGCGAGTGAGTGAGTGAGGGAGGGAGGGAGGGAGGGAGTGAGTGAGTGTATGAGTGAGTGAGTGAGGGAGTGAGTGAGTGAGGGAGTGAGTGAGCGAGAAAGTATGAATGTGCGTGTGGGAGCGTGGGTGTGTGTGGCGTTGACATGCTTGACCTGCCGATTCCATCACTACCTTGTTACTTGACTTTGACACTTTTGGTGTGACGTGATATTTAAAACGAAGCGTTAATCAGCGGTTTCTGACTTTTAATAAAAAGTTCATTACGTACATTTGATGGAAATAAAAAAGAGTGACTTTGTCACATCTCATAAGAACCCCCATATGAACCTTCCGTCCGGTATTTTCTAGATAATAATTACCCCTCCCCGGTCATCATTATCTAGGTAATAATGAACCCCACTATATAAATATTACACTCTTCGCGGGCGGATCCAGGGGGTGTCCGTGTATCCCCTTTTATTGTGGTCGGATTGTTTTCAACAAGTCAGAATTAGTTTTCATGACACCGCGAGGTGACGCACTCCTGCACGTGTTCCTCAGAAGAGGACATTTCTAAAATACAAACGTGGGACATTGCCACAAATATATGTCATACGTAAGTTAATCAATGTCAATGATTAGCCACAAGTAGCAGTGTTCAGCCAGGATAGCTGAAACGTCTAAAATGTCGGACTTTTGCAATGAGATTTCACCACGCTCTGTACAGTGCAACTGTTGTTTGAACGCAGGTGCGAAGACAGCGAGATGTAGGCCAGACGTCCTCTTAATTTATACGTTATGAGCATTACACAATAAACGTATTATTCCCGCCAGCATCAATACAACATTTCTTTGTACAAGTCCCAACACGCAACAATAGTAGACGCCGCCAGTATATAAATGTGTTTTTTCATCTGTGTTAATGTTGGCTTATTAGTGATGGCTGATGTCTGGTTGTATAAACGCATACATTTCGACTAATTACACACAGCTACAATAACATCAATGACAAGACATATGAGACGGCATCATCGTTAACTGTCAGACAAAACGTTTATCACTGAAAGGTCGTAGGCCTGTGCGATAAAACGTTTCCAGGATAGTGCACTTGCTACATATGGGAGATATTTGTTGTTTGGGTTCAAAACGTTTCGCTGGGGTAACAGCCCCAACCGCAACCCTCAAATATACTGCTTTTGTCCCCCCCACCTCCCGTTATAAGGCCCCCGTAACCGAAATACCGGTTAACTGACTTTCACGGCTCCTGAAAAGTAGCCCAAGGCACAAGTAGCCGCTTCTCGTCTGCAATTCATGTGGGGTTGTTACGTTAACATCACACGTGTTTCAGTCCTGGTTAGTAATTATGTATGAACAGTAGAGGAGACCGGGGCTAGTTGTACACAGGGGCAAGTTGTTACAGAGTCGTTTTACGAAAACATACCGCACTTATAGAGTCACCATCGACAGTAGTTGGTTGGAAGTCCACCAGCACACACACTGTCCAAAACTCGGGAATTAGGAAGACGAAATTAGTGAGGTGTGGACAAAGATTACTTTTAACCGCCTAAAACTTGTTTGTTTGTGCCCACAATTTTTTTCTCAGGTTTCATGAATGGCATTTTAAACATGTCTACTGTATAGTATGATGGTCTATGCTAAGTAGAAGTTAAACTAAAACCGGATTTGTTATCGTCCACGTGCGTTCAACTGAACAATTGTGTTTGAGGAAGTTGTTACAATTGTATTGGGGCAAGTTGTTACAACTGGTAAAACATTCGGGCGGCTCGCACCGACGGCTCAGCCTGTTAGTTGTGAGCTGACAATGTCAATGACTGAAAGAACAACACTTATTTAACCACGACGTGTGAATGCTTTAGTTCACTTGTGAAGCCTATGGTACTGGTTTATGACCAGTAGGTCCTATCGTTAATGCTAGGCAGCGTCAAACAAAATTAATTAGTATCACAGAAGGGCGGGTTACACGTAGATGACAAATGGCTGGACTCTCGATAAACCAATAGCTTCCTTGTCCACTTGCCATCTGGGTGTTTTGTCTTGGATGGCAATCTTGTTAAATCTTGTTAAATATTTATGGAATAGCCATATTTGAGAAAATAATAAAAATTGCACGATTCACTGAAATGTGCGCATGTGCGTGAGTATGTACGTGCGTATATCATTCAATGATTATGTACGTGCGTGTATCATTCAATCAAATATAAGTCGCATTACATATATATTTCCATTCACTATTTTCTACCCCATTCAATAATTCATATTCCATTCACAATTGTTGGTTATGTAAGAATTCGGAGAATGAGTCCCTTTGGTAACTAAAAATGAAAAGCTTAATATATGCATCTGAGAACACCTACATTGTTATGCGTGCTTTATATACGATGTATAAGTGTGTATACTCCAATTAATTTAATAACAGTAACATATGCGAGTTTTTTGCTGTAACAACGTGCCTCGTATGATGTAACAACTTGCCCCGCTTACTGGGCTAGTTGTTACAGTCCGCCGCGCCTGGAACACTGGAATATCAATGGTTTGGTACAGTTTATTATCACGAACAATACATTTAATGTATATGTTGAAATAAATAATGCATGTAACATACTTTAAACAGTTTTTACAACCAGCCCCTGTCTCCCCTAACTGACGTATTTCAAAAGCGTTTTGTTAGGACGACACATTAATGTTAGTAACAAACCATGCTAATTGATAATAGTAGGCAACTGAATAAAGCAGTATTGTGTATGCAATTTTAAATTATCTTACATAATTAACGCCAATTCAGACATAAATATTGTTAAATACCTATACGATACATAATGGCACAACGCTATGATTTTTACACTGCATTAAATTCACGTTAGGTAATTATGGATTTGTTTATTTATTAATAACACGCAATAAAAACAAGATATTTCACCGTGCCATAAAAGGCGCCTGCGACCGGGAATCGTGCATGTTAAATCAGACATGGCCACTGTTGAAATTCTTCCTGTGTATATCGGGATGCGGAGTACAAGTGCTTATGTGTGCCTTATCTGAGCTCGATAAGTCAAAGTGTTAGTACTGTATTCATCGTCTACTTCAGACTCGGGCCTGCAGCTGGCATGATCCCACAAAACATATATGCAGTACTTGTTCTGCCAATTTTTTCATGATATTCACGTAATACCAATTTCGCGTTCTTAAATGTCATGTAATTGATTAATATCAATGATTTAACAGTAACATAACAACGAGTCTGCTTGAAAAATCAGATTGAAATATAATCTGTTCTGATGATTGCAAGGCAGTGCCCGGACGAAATAGTGTTATGCTTTCCCCCGGACCCCTATTATCAATGCATGTTTGCTTCCTACGGGCCTGATGTGCTTGCGTGCGTGCGTGCGTGCGTGCGTGCGTGCGTGCGTGCGTGCGTGCGTGCATGCGTGGGTGCGTGATGAACAGAGCTGAGAGATTGTCACGGAGGTACAAAAGTTCCAAGTTCCTAGCGTAGTGCTGCAGTTATATGATATTGTTTGAACTGAAACCATTAACCACTTTGCAACTTTATTTTCATCATGTGGCGATGGAATGACCGGTTTATCCAAATTAATGCAGCCGCTCCTATGATTTATAATGACTAGAAACGAGACTATCACAGAGGTACAAAACTTCCAAGTTCCTAGCATAGTGGTGCAGATGTATGATATTATTGAATGCTCTCATTGCACACAACTTTGGTACACATTAACATTTCTAACTGAAATCAATAAACAATGTGCAACTTTATGCTCCACAATGACATGACATTTTGTCAGGACACATGACTATAATATATATATATATATATATATATATATATATATATATATATATATATATATATATATATATATATCACACACATACACACACACACACACACACACACACACACACACACACGCACACATATATATCGCCTCACTACATAGTTACGATTACATAGGCCACGTTATTATTATTTATATATATATATATATATATATATATATATATATATATATATATATATATATATATATATATATATATATATATATATATATATATATATATATATATGTCGCCTCACTACAACGTTATTATTATGTATATCCTGTATATCGTATGTACGCGCACAATCTAGCTGTGTTATAATCTGTCTCTCGGGGTCGGTTGTTGCGCTTTAACTACAACGCTTATATCGCTACATAAAGCCGTGTTACTTATCACGCGAAGTTACCGAATATCAACGTCCACCATCACTATCCGGTAGTTAGTATCACCTTACGCAGCTATGTTTATCATATGTCTCTCTCTCGGAGAGCGGGGGTTAGGTAGTGCGCGTCATAATCATCATAATCTCAGCCATTGTCAGCCCACTGTGGAACTAGTGTCGTCCCTGAGATCTAGAACCTGTAATTGGTCTACATTATGTTGTTTTCTTTGTCCACCTGTTGTCCTTAGTTCAGGCAAGGTGTCCATCTCTATTTCTCGATTTTAACTTGTTTTATGATATCCGAGATATTAGTTTGTTCTCTGGTTCATTTGCTAGTTTTTCGATATCCCTTGGTAATTCCTAGCATACATATTTCCATGTTTCTTTTTGTTGTTTTAAGTTGTTGTTAATTTTTTTTGTCATTGTCTAAGTCTCTGCACCAGATATCATAGATGGTAATATAAATTGGTCAAAGACTCGTTTCAAGCATATTGGCGTTTTACTCTTCATAATATTATTCAATTTTCCGAAGGCACTCCAACCAGTTTGGGTTCTCATTTTAACTTGTACTAAATGGCTATAATCCGTCTTTACAAATTGTCATATATATACATATACCTGTCGGTGTTTTCAATAATATCATTGTTAACTTTAATTTGTTTGACTTTGGCGTAACTGTTGAACATGACTTTTGTCTTTTTCATGTTGATTCTTAACCCAATATTGTTACTTTTTTGTAGAGCTAATTTAACATAACCTCTAGTTCTTCTGCATTGTTTGTGATAAGAACAATATCACAAGCAAAGCGCAGATGGCTCCGATGATCACTGTTTGTGTTGATTCCCTTTCTATCCCAGTCTAACCTCATGAAGATTCTTTCTAAGGCAGCAATAAACAATGTAGGCGAGACATAGTCCAGCTTCCTTACCCCTCTATCTATACAGATCTTGTTGCTATCTTTGTGGAGCTTGATATGTTCTCTGGTTATATATTGTGTTGATGATATAGATGTAGGATGCATGTTCACCCTGGTTGATTAGAGCTTTAATAACTGCTGGGCTTGCTTTCAAAGCTGTCAAAGGCTGTCTCATAATCGATTAAATTAGCCATAATGGTTGCCTATATTCTTCATGTTTTTGGGTGATCTGGTTTATTACATGTTGGTGGTCAGTTGTTGAAGAAACTGCTTTTGAATCCTGCCTTTGTCTAGGTTGAAATCTAGGATGTCGATAATGCGATTTGTTAGAACTTTGGTGAATAACTTTTACACATTTGAGAGAAGGCTGATATGGGTCCATAATTGTTCAGATCATTAATATCTCCTTTCTTGTGTAGTTGTATGATGATGTAATTTTTCCAGTTACCTGGAATCTTGTTTGACCTGATGCACTGGGTGAAGAGTTCAGCAAGCTGTTTGCATACTAGTGCGTAGTGCGTGTATACGACCCCTACTAACCACCCGTGTCTCCGTTCAGGAAAGCGACAGCGCGGTGTCATATTATGGGACACAAGACGACCCGCATTCTTACTATGGTATTCATCGAACAGCGGCGAAGCATCAACGAATCACGACGAAGCCGTTAGGCTAAAATTCCTTGTCGTCCGGTTCCGACCGGTTCGATCCGGTCTCGACCACCGCCTATTGTCTTTATATATATATATATATATATATATATATATATATATATATATATATATATATATATATATATATATATATATATATATATATATATATATATATATGTCAAAGAGCATCATGCGGAAAGTATAACAACTGTATACTTTAGATATTTTTTTACATGATGGTGTTGTTCTTTTCTTTCTTATGATATGAGGATACGATACGATGGTCACCGACTAGATATGACACGCCCTTTTGCCCTGCCCCTTGCCGGTCCATAATGATTTCATCAACTACTGTCGTCAATATTGTCAAGCGTACCCAAAGTGAATATATATATATATATATATATATATATATATATATATATATATATATATATATATATATATATATATATATATATATATATATATATATATATATATATATTCTGTCAGAAGATCGCTGTCTACGCCAGCGATCTTCTGACAGAATAGAACATGCCGAGAGCTAGAAGGGAAGAATAATCAGACAGATTGTGTATGACAGATGACAGACAGTCTACAATAAAGAACGCACTGCAGCATGTTTTAAACCCGCCCACCGCCATTCTTGTCACGGTCGGTCGAATTTACGTAATGAACTATTCTTAATATCCTAGCCCTACTGAGGGTGGGCATACATCAGAAAATAACCTGTTGACGCCCCACCAGTAAACCGGACCAACGTAACCAGACCGGACCTCGCCCTAATGCTTGTAATACATACATCCATAATGGTTGCCTATATTCTTCATGTTTTTGGATGATCTGGTTTATTACATGTTGGTGGTCAGTTGTTGAAGAAACTGCTTTTGAATCCTGCCTGTTTTACGATTTGTTAGAACTTGGTGAATAACGTATACACAGTTGAGAGAAAGCTGATATGGGTCCATAATTGTTCAGATCCTTAATATCTATGTCTTGTGTAGTTGTATGATGATGGCATTTTTCCAGTTACCTGGAATCATGTTTGATCTGATGCACTGAGTGAAGAGTTCAGTAAGCTGTTTGCATACTAGTGCATAGTGCCTGTATACGACCCCTACTAACCACCCGTGTCTGCGTTCAGGAATGCGACAGCGCGGTGTCATATTACGGGACACAAGACGACCTCATTCTTACCATGGTATTCATCGAACAGCAGCGAAGCGTCAACGAATCACGCCTGGAGCGACGTAGCCGTCACGCTAAAATGCCTTGTCGTCCGGTTCCGACCGGTTCGATCCGGTCTCGTCTACCGCCTATTGTATTTATATATATATATATATATATATATATATATATATATATATATATATAGACGCACTGTAGCATGTTTTAATCCCGCCCACCACCATTCTTGTCACGGTCGGTCGAATATACGTAAATAACTATTCTTAATATCCTTGTCCTACTGAGGCGGGGGGCGGGCGGGCGGGCGGGCGGGCGGGCGGGCGGGCGGGCGGGCGGGCGGGCGGGCGGGCGGGCGGGCGGGCGGGCGGGCGGGCGGGCGGGCGGGCGGGCGGGCGGGCGGGCGGGCGGGCGGGCGGGCGGGCGGGCGGGCGGGCGGGCGGGCGGGCGGGCGGGCGGGCGGGCGGGCGGGCGGGCGGGCGGGCGGGCGGGCGGGCGGGCGGGCGGGCGGGCGGGCGGGCGGGCGGGCGGGCGGGCGGGCGGGCGGGCGGGCGGGCGGGCGGGCGGGCGGGCGGGCGGGCGGGCGGGCGGGCGGGCGGGCGGGCGGGCGGGCGGGCGGGCGGGCGGGCGGGCGGGCGGGCGGGCGGGCGGGCGGGCGGGCGGGCGGGCGGGCGGGCGGGCGGGCGGGCGGGCGGGCGGGCGGGCGGGCGGGCGGGCGGGCGGGCGGGCGGGCGGGCGGGCGGGCGGGCGGGCGGGCGGGCGGGCGGCCGACCGGGCGGGCGGGCGGGCGGCCGACCGGGCGGCCGACCGACCGACCGACCGACCGACCGACCGACCGACCGACCGACCGACCGACTGACTGACAGATTGACAGACAGAGACACAGTTTGTAGTACAGACAATGGTAGAAGGTACGGAAATATCGTGGAACAAACAGCGACGTATGATGTTACTGTCCGCTGGTACATGGATGTTTCGACACTCTCGTGGTTTTGAGGACGAGCGCTTCTGACATAATAAGATTAAGATAGATAAACACTCCCTTAGCGAAAAAAAGTCTATAAAATTCTATATACCCGTGTCAAATCTGCCCTACTTGTCCAAGAAAAGAGAACGTGTAGATGCCGCGAGGCTGTCGGTTCGCGTGTCACAGCACAATGTCAGCTAGCTCTACCAGTCCGCCTACAAGCCCAATCACAGTGTCGAGACGGCCCTTGCCGGTGTATACAACGACATTTTGGACAATCAGAGCGTTGTCACATGGTGTTTCTGAATTTTTCCGTTGCACTTGACACCATCATAGACCACAAAGCGATATTGTTCAAGGTCTCGCTCGTCACGCACAATGACTCACAATTTCCAACAGCGTGTAGCGTGACATTTTACGGCATACCGCTTGCGAGTGCAAAGCGGACGACACGGAAAGTTGGAATTCAGCGTAAACACTGGACACCCAAAGAACACTTAAGGATATATGCAGTGATCACGTTTGCATAGGTATGTTAATCTTACTATAATTCAGCAAGTGTTCCATGCCCGTCCCCGTGGGGGGGCGGGTGGTTTGAGGAAAAACATTGTTTTTACCTTTAAAAATTTAAATCGTCCCTGAACTTCCCGAACACCGACGTCTTTATTTTCTTGACTACCATTTCTACAGGTACAATTAGCTGGTCTAAGTAATCTGATTGTCATTCAAAGCAACAAACTGCCTTCAGGTGGTAAGTGGACAATGAAGCCATTGGTTTATCGTGTAACCCGCCTTTTTAAGATATTTGTCAGTTTTTTAAATATATTCGCACTGCAAGCATGTACATACACACACACACACACACACATATATATATATATATATATATATATATATATATATATATATATATATATATATATATATATATGGCTTAGAGTGGCACACACACACACACACACACACACACACACACACACACACACACACACACACACACACACACACACACACACCACACACTCACACACACACACACACACACACACACACACACACACACACACACACACACACATACATACACATCTTGTCTGAAATAGGGGTCAAAACAAAACTAAAACTGTTACACATTGAGCTTTGATTTGGCACATATGTGCACTTGTCCTCATCATAACAATGCTACATTCAGGACAAATCTCAACATGTCTGATTTATAATACACCAACTGTTTAGTTGTCAAACGGCATCAGTCGGCACACTTATGATTGTGTATTATTAGAAAATGCACAACAATAATGAGCTAACATGAATTTAATGCAGTGTCAATTATGGCATTGAATACACTATGCGGTTTTATTTCGTTGTCGTCTCCCGCATAGACAGCTAACCTATTCATCTCGCTTGGTTGCAATTTAGGTCAAATAATTAAAAATAAAACTTCCTTTATTAAAAGGTTTATAATGTCCACTTTCATGTTACAGCAAATGCTGCGCGATAATTGCTAACAGTCATTCACCTCTCCGGATTTACTTAGGGGTTTAAAAATTCGTTCACCAACGTTTATATGCCGAGGAACGTCATACAATGGTTGTGGACTTCTTGGTTCATCTGATAATCACCAAGGTATGCTCGTATTGCCACATCGTGTGAACTTACGCATTACTTTGGCTAGAAACCCCTGGTTCAGGATATCCCACGGCTCAAGGATCTCCCTTGACATGTCAATATGTCACCGTACTAATGCAGCATATGCCTAAAATGTACTGAACACTTCAATTCTATAGAAAGCAATGTCTATCGTATCGCATAGTGTGTAATGTACGTGTAAAAACTACTCCGTGTGGCAATCCTTTTTTCTAGTCCACTTAAATGCTTACTTAAACGGGAGAGTAACGCCTGAATGCGTTCCTGCGCCATGCTAGCCAACAATGTCGGGGTGATAACAAATAATAAATAAGGGAGGGTTAGCTTTGAACAATTCGGTTCTTAATGTTACGTTCAGACCTGTGGCCGATGTACTAAGTACTCGTGTACTCGTGTACATTTTTTAAGTACTCGTACTCGTATTCGTACTCGAAATCAATGAAGTTATGGGCAATGTACTCATACTCGTATTCATGCTCAATGTACTCATATTTTTTTAGTACATCTCAATACTTTTTTAATATGATGCTGTGATAATTATTTATGATTTTATTTTAAATACAGTAGTAGTATTTGTATTTTTTAGTTAACATAATGAAAACATCGTTTATTTAAATACTTCCATAAAGTATCTGAATTGTTCAAATACATTATTTCTTATTCATATAACAAAATTAACTAAAAGCTTCACTAAAGGCAGCATCGTTTCCCAGTCAGAAACCCATAGTTCGGCTTTAGCAAACAGTTATACTAGTAACAAGTTCGGGCTATAATCCTTGAGTTTGTTTAATTAAGCCAGGAAGTCCATAAAGAAGGGACGATTCATCAGTTCGCCTTAAAATGCCTTTGCTGCTCCTACAAGGGACAATGTTAAGAACTATTTAAGTGTATTTCTATGTTGACTCAAGTCACACAGCACCAGTAGTCTTTATTCAAATTAGCACACAACCCCGTTATTCCAGTTTTGACAAATCTTCTCACTAGTAGACTCACTACATTGATTACATAGGTTATTCTGTGGCGAGACCAATAAATGCAGTCTGATAAAGGATAAACCTACAATTACATTTTCTGATTTGTGAATACAGTTGCACATGTTCTTGGTAAAAGTATTTTTCAGTGAGCAGATCATGGCTCTCTACATAGTTTACAAACCAGAAGGTGATCAGATGATAAGTGCAATTAACAGTTAGGTGCTAGCAAAACTACATCTAGGGTTTGAAAGAGCAGATATAAGAGAAGTGGTTTAGTGCTTCAGGCCTCTTGTTAAGCCCCTTTCACAGTGAGTTGTTTTGGATTAACTAATCCGAAATAGCGAGAGGAATTTTACCGCGCGATAAGTAATCGCTTTCACCGTGAAAAGTTATTTCGGATTAGCGGACTAGCAGAATAGCCGCAGCATTCAACGAGAATAGTCGCTAGATGGCGAAGTTGTATAATTTCGTGATGGCATAACGAGAACATTTTCGCAAAATGCAGGCTACTGAGCAGTATTTTTATTATTTCTTTTTTGTCGTGTTCACTCAGTTTTTAATTCAGTTTCATTCCTTGAGAATGGCTCAAGTTCGACGACAGATTAAGTGGCAAACTACGTTCGAGACGGCGGAAGCATAATGCCAGGACCATATCAGTTGTTTGATAGATTCCCATTCGAGAGGAAGGCGCATTCGGATATTGTTGTTGTCGTTATTCGAAATAGAAGAAACCAAATTGAAGGACACTTCCGAATTCGCGCGAGATCTGAGCTTACACAGCGCTACCTAGCGTCTAACTAAGAAGCTTCTCCCTTTCACAGTGCAGTTATGCCGGCATAACTTTTCTCCCGAAACACTAACCCGAGTATTTTAGTGGAATAGCGAATCCGGACTAAATAGCTTTCACAGTGGTTTTTTTCCCGACATAATTCGACGTATTCCGGACTAACTTCTCAATGTGAAAGGGGCTGTATAAATTGTATTATGTGTTCTACAGTTTTGCTACACGTGGACGTTGGGGGGCGGGCGATAATTTGACGTAAAGGACCGGTACGCTTTCTTGAAAACGGGAACAACGTTAACACGTTTCCAAGTAATGTGACGTCAATTGATTTATGACAAAGTTCACTGAGGGCAGGAGCCTATTCAATTCGTTGGCGCCAAGTTGGCGAATTATGGCTGGAACCTCGTCGGTTGACGCTGTAACATAATTCAGCACCCCGTCTATATCAATGAAGATGTCAGATATTGCTGATATGCTTGTGTATGGTTATTGCGGTAGGTTGGTATTTATGAGCGAATAGACAGACTTGAGTTGTTCATTGGGAACCTCGGCTTTCAATCATGTCATCTGACTCGATCCTGCTATCTTTCTTTAAAGTTGGTGTACCAGTTGCATAGCACTTCAGCTTTTGAGTTAGCCAATTATACCTCAGCAGCTTGGATTGAAATACGTTTTTATTTGGGGCTGGGTTTGGCTGCACTGAAGCGTCAATCTGTGGGCGGGTTTGGTCGACTTGAGAACTGAGTCAAAGGACAAACATACAAGATATATCTCTTGTGTGCATTTCCAGAATCCACGTTGGCTCCTCACAAAAGTGCTTGGTAAATAGTTACGTTTGGTAAATAGTTAGATTTTCCTATTTATCCACGGTGTTTTTCTACGCTTCGATATTATTTTGTTGTTATTTTGGGGTCCGTTGTTGATTCATGAAATAATACATCGTAAAACGATCAGATAAGGCCTATCACTGCAATTACAGACAATTAGGGCTGAACAGTGTTCAGATATGCTCTACACCATTCAAGCCTGTGTTGTCGATGTCTGCCTGTCAGTGGAAGTCGCACGCTGGTCTTCTCGCTCTCAGGCCAGCTGCATTGAATCTGTTATACACTGTCTGAAGAAGGCAATAGCTGAAGAACTGTAGCAATCAACGTTCGATTTCTGCGTACGTACGTAATCAGGTATTGGTCCCGTTGACGTGCTATTGTCCTTTGTTAATCACCACCATGTTGTGTGTTCACTCGATTTGACTCTTGGAAGTGATTCCTTGCCGTGGATATCACGTGTGACTCACTCCCAGTACACAAGCAGCCATTCTCTGGGACAAACCTCCCCGGAGCATCCATATTCCACCGGAGAGCTACTGGCGAAATCCGCTTTGCCCCGAAAGCATCGAGGCCCTGCTCCGTCGGCGGCGGCACATAAGTGAAATTAGGCATTTCAGGACCGAATGATTATATCATCAAACGACACACAATTTTAAATTAAATTAACGGTGACAGTTTACATTACTTACAAAAATAATTGGCTTTCGCGACCTTTATTTCTGTCACATAGAGAAGTGGCCCGGTGCGTTCCGCTAGAGAACGCACCGGGCCACTTTCGTGAAGACGTCGATCACCGTGAGGAGAAAGGTAATACCGTCGTTGTCATTTTTTATATTAGACAGGTCGACGAGATCGGCCTGCCACTGCCGAGGTGGACCTCCTGAAACGACGTCTCGCTGGTTTGTGTAGGGTATAGGCGTCCTGTTCCGACAACCATTCTTCGACGATTTTCCTTGGCACGCGCGTTACCCTCGCAAGGCGTCGACTCCCCCGTAACTGGCCACCCTTTTCGGGTCGAAGTAGACCCTCTTGAGTTGTTTATTCTTCTGCGCCATTAAAAGAGATCCGATGGCTTGGCGGTGGTGACGTTGACTCCGCAGCACGGTTCTTGACGAGTGACGAGGAGTACACTGACTTACAGCAGAACACCCACTACCACGCCCACAACGACGACAAGGGATCGACAGTCTAGTAGCGACGCCAAATTACGAGTAGGATCGCATGAATTAAATATTCGGCTATAACGTGTCCGAAAGCGTAAAGTCCACTGCCAAGTAACGCAAAGATGAAGGACAGTGTATCGGTCATCGTAGCGCAGCACACTGTGCTATGGACACGTACCGCACCTCCTTAAAGGTCTTCCCAACTAGCCAATGGCGCCAAAGCCTAGCGTCGTTCCGGGGGTGCGGTGAGCATGGAATGATCCATCTGACCGCGAGGGGTGTCCAACTGAGTGATCTCCGTGCACTACCAGCAGCACCTAGGAGTAGTAGCGTCTGCTGCTGCGGCCGTTCGACGAGAAGGAGTGGCCGTCGTCGCCTGATGTATGTAGGCTCTCCTGGCGACGTTACCGACCAACTCCATGGGCAGGTTGATGGCACGTAGTTGTCGTGCGAATGGCTGCCATACTGTTGGATCGGTCTCTCTCTTAAGCAACATATCATTCACGAGATCCACCACGTTACTTCCGACAACCGGCACACCCTCGCAGATCAGTTCGACACGAGCTGTCCACGCGATATCTCTTTTGAGATGCTCCATGAAACGTGTGGCTTAGGCCTGATTGGTCTTGGGAACGGAGATTGTCGTAGATGTGTGAGAGTCGATATCGGCCCTCCTCTCGATTCATGCTGTCTTTGGTTTTTCTTAACCATATTGCTTCTTTGATGGCTCTTGTTCTCCAGTCCGACTCTTTGTCTACAAATGTGTCCCCCTCCCAGTCTACTATGTGATTCTGTTGAATCGTGTGATCTGTGATCGCTAATTTATCCATCTCTTTTTACAGTGTTTTTCTGTTGCTTCGGGTGTAGGGTCTGCTAGCCGACGCTTTCTCAGCGTCTTCTTTGTGTTCTTTGATGCGGGTTCCTATGGTACGTTTCTTTTCTCCGGTATTTGTAGCAGTACAGTTCTTACATGTTATGGAATAAGCCCCGTCGCACATCTTTTGTGGTTCAACTTTGTCCTTTGGTCTTACTAGTGACTTCTTGATGGTGAGGCTTCATTGCTGTGTTCGCATCGTATTTCGTCATGATCTGTGATGTGGTTTCGGATACTCCTTGGACATATGGAAGTACCACCATGCCTTTGCTCTTGCCTTTTTCCACCGACTTTTCCATGATGTTATCTTCCTTCTTTTTCATCTTTCTCTGCACAGTTGATATGGTAAATTGTGGATACCCGCATCTCGATAGAGCTTCCTTGGCGTGTTCTCTTTCTTTCCGTTTATCTTCCTCTTTTGTCACAAGTGTTTTGCATATGTCTAGTAACGTACGGTTCACTCCCATTTTCTGGTATAATGGATGATGTGAGGAAATGTTTAGGTATTGGTCTTTATGGGTATTCTTTCGGAAGATTAGCAGTTTCACATCTCCCGATTCCTACCTCACTATTAAAGTGTCCAACAATTGTATATTTCCTTCTGCTTCTTCTTCATGTGTGAATTCGATGCTGTTTTTCTCGTCCACTCTGTTTAGATGGTCGGTCAGTTGCTGTGTCATCCCTGTTTTTATATATTTTTTGTCATCTTCATTGATTTCAGTTCATCTGCCAGGTGTCTTGAGTGTTTGACATGGTGTTGCGTCAGTCCTACCATAGGACCGAGAAGATCTGCTAGGCTACGTGACACGTTGTAAGCTATTGAGCCAGTATAGTCCACTATCGGTCTAAGGGGGTTGTCTTTTTTTGTGGATTTTCGGTGTGCAGTACAGTCTAAGGATATATTATGCTAAAGGGTAGAGATATAAGTACTGTTGTTATGTGGTTTTCCTTCTCTCGTTAGTCTGGCGAGGATGGACATTAGTTTTCTCTTATATTATTTTGGCCGTTGGATCCGACTTCAATATGGAGTATGTTTTCTCGTCGTCTAGCATCTCACCTATTTTCTTCTCATACTGTGTTATGTCCATCACTACTTTTGCACGTCCTTTGTCCGTTGGTAGAATGATGATGGTAGAATGATCATGTCTGCTCGTAAGCTTTCTGCTTCTGTTTGTGGTAGCATGGAGCAAGCCTACTATATATTGCTCTATTGGGATTTGTTTCGGTGCTGTGGCATAATTTAGTCCTTTCACGAGAATCTCTGTTTATCACCAGAGTGATACGTCTGCTTAGAATGACTACCGTGTTGCCATCTAGTGCTAGTCGTTTGAAGAAGTTTGCTGATAGCACTCGAAAAGCACGAGAAGAAAAAGGTAAACTGATTGTGAAATAAGTAAAACTATTACTAATTTGAACCATCCATTCTGATGAATATCTTCACTCAAATACTAGGTAGTCTTGGTTACCCACAACATTAATTTGAAATGAAATTTACAACAAAAACAAAGATTTATTAAGCAGTTTTAAGTCTACGATAAATGCAACACACCACTGCAAGCTGTCAATCCGTGTGGACTCGTTGCG
>OY759269.1:42465738-42505738 GCA_963662155.1 Lamellibrachia columna | reverse complement strand
GAATTCCGTACCGTACAAGTAAACGTGTAACCGTTTAGTTGCCTAGAACAACCCCAAACACTCGCGTTCAATTGTAGAATAGCGAGTCTCTGCCTCACTGAGCTTTCTCCTAACATACATTACTGGCATAGTCATACCATCATGTTCCTGTAATAGTACAGCCCCCAAACCTCCATCTGACGCATCCGTACGTAACACAAGCTGCTTTCGAAAGTTCGGTAGTTTAAGCTTTGGGTTTTGGGTCAGTTCTCTCTTTAAGGCTTCCACAGCACCGCTAACTAACCTGATTAGGTTCTACTTTCTTCAGTCGATCTGTCAGTGGCTTTGCCTTATTGACGTAGTTATCAATGAACTTTTGATAATACCCAATTGTGCCCAGAAACGACCTGAGTTCCTTTTTGGTTTCTGGCCTTCTCGTGCCTAGAATCTTTTCTAGCTTCTTATACTGTGGCTTTATGGACCAACCTCCCACTATATGTCCTAACAGGTCAAGTTCAGCATGTCCAATTTCACACTTAGACGGTTTGGCAGTCAAACCGTGTCGTCGTAACCTCTCAAGCACCTGTCGTATTTCACTTATGTGGTCATCCCGTGTTACTTGTCTCTCCCTGTTTGTCACTTGTCTCTCCAGCCGAGAGTTCGCTTTCTTCAGTTGATTCAGCTCCTTCACTGCATTCTCGTACATTCTCTTTGTTTTTATGACATCTTCAGCTGCCTTCACCATGCACCGCTTCATCTTCTCAATCAGCATCTCATTCTTCCTTTTCAATATCTCATTAGTCAACCTCAATGATGTCATCTCAGACACATTGCTAGTTGAGTTTGCTGCTGCCGAGGAACCCTTCAACTGCCTCTTAAAGCTCTACGTCTTAGCTACTTTCAGAGGTCGTAGTGGTTTATCCTTGCTCTGTGAGCGTGTCACTACCCCTCCTGTTATCACATGATCAGTAATCTCATCACTGATTATATCAATGTCTGCTGTTTTCTCTGCATTTACAGCGGTCTTCTTTAACTCAGATGGTTCCAAACTAGTGTCTGGATCCTCCTGGTTCCGTGCTCCGAGAAGGTTTCCAATGACCAAGTCGTAAACGGGAGAGTCCGTAGCTACGCCTTCCACTATCCCAGTGTAGTATGGAGTGTATACCGTTTTGGTTACCACTGGAACTTCAATCACTCTTCCGCCCATCATCACACAACCTCTGGTCTCTCCTGTGAAGTCATCTGGGTCACAAAGATCCTTTCTAATGACCATAGTAGAACAACCGGTATCACGTAAGACTTCAACCAAGTCTGGTCGACCACTTACTTGTCCTACTGCGACTACCATACCTTTACGTTGGTCAGATGCTAAAGCGGCCATTTCCTTTAACTGAAATCTTTTACCGTTTTTATCTTCAACGTATCGAACATTTCCAACCTGTTTTGTGGTTAACTTTATACCACCTTTGAATGTCGTCTCATTGTGTCCTACTCTGTTTTTTATTCCAGGTATAGGTATATTGTGCATGTTTTGAGGACAATCTCGAGCATAGGGTTTAGCAGAACCATATATCCAACATGTATGACCGGTCTTAGGTGTATTTGGATTGTACTGACGTGATTGTCCAATGTTGCTACGAAACCGATTCGGTTTCTCCATAGGTCGGTTTTTGTTCTCTCTCTCTGGTCCTCTAACCTCACGACCTTCACTCTTGCTTTTATCGGGCATCCACCGGTGTCGAAACGATTTGCGATGAGCTTTTAGATACTGCTCCGCAATAACACACATCTCCTTGAACGAGTCTTGTGTTCTTTCTCTTGTAACACGGTTTCCAATCTGGCTAAAACTCTCACCATCCTCAGATTTTGCCTGTCGAAACTTGTCCATAAATCAGCGTCAGTCAGAAGATAGCGATTTAACAATGCTACTTTCAGTAAATCATAGTCGTTACAGTCATCAGTGCTCATACGATGAAATACTCCCAAAGCATTACCCTTTAACAGAGCACTGAGGTTAGATACCCATCGTTCTATCGGCCACCCTTGCATCGTAGAGTATCCCTCAAAGCGATGTAAATAAGCGTCTAAGTCGTCGGTTCGTTCGTCGAAAGGGGGTAATTTAGGAACAGCCACATTAAACCCTCTAGTTGGAATCGCCTGTACTACCTGACAGTAGTTAGTGGAAGTTTCTGAGACCCCCACCGGCGGAGACCATGTGCATGAACGACTTCCGCTTCCGGTTGCGCGCCCCCTGACGGTTGTAGCCGAGCGCAGTGCCTTCTGGGTAACCTAAGCGCCCCCTAGCGACTGGAGGAGGAACGAAAGATAACCAGTGGGTAACCTAAGCGCCCCTAGGGACTGGAGGAGGAACGAAAGATAACCAGTGGGTAACCTAAGCGCCCCCTAGGGACTGGAGGAGGAACGAACATTGACCTAGTTACGTTTACCGGAGGGTCATTAACCTAGTAAGGAGACGAACAAAATCGTACGGTGCACACGTATTTTATTGAATACAACAAAGCGGCAGCAGTACAAACGAGGCGATCGTATGTGATTGGATACAACGAGCAGGGTATGATGAAGATGAAGACGATGACGAGGCGACTTGCGAATGGTGACCATCGCGCCAGAGGTCGCGAACTTACGGGTGTCTCCACCGCGCCAGAGGTTCGAGGGCGAGCTTACGGGTGGAGCGACCACCGCGTCAGAGGCTCAGTACGATATGCGATAGTACGGTATACCCTTTTTAATCCAATCGAACACGCGACAATCGTTAGCGACCAGATCGTAGTGGAAAGCGTTAACGAAAGTTCTCATAGGAGAACCGTTACAACGAAGCATGATATAAGTGACGCAATATTGTCCGCAAACGTTAGACAGAGGACTCTGAAGTCTCTTGCTATTATGAGTCCACTCGGAACAGTGTTTGTTCAAGAAGGTGCGGAACGCCGCGTGACGAGGCGGCAGACCGTACGAACAGAAGTATTCGCCGCGTCCGTCGGAGGCAGGTACAGCGCTATCCAATGTTCGCCCGGTTCGTCGCCGTCGTAGGTGTTGCACACGAAGGCGATCGGCAAAGCGTCAATTGTTGTAGGCAGTCCATCTCTGGGTACGACGCCGCCAAAGACGGACGCGGTGTTCGGATCCATTGCCAGTAGACGGGCGACCTGCAGGGTGTCCATCTCAGTAGTCGTAGATGACGTTGCGATTCTTGTCGATTTCCAGCACGGACTCGAATTCGGCGTAGGCGACGACGTTCACGGTGGTCCGAAGCGCTTCTCGGAAATGAAATTCTATGCGCAGGTTGCCCTTTTGCACCAGATTAAAGCAGGGACCGTCGCACTGGTCGGGGGTCAGGTCGAAACAGAAGAAGATGTAGCCGTCTCGGTACTCGTCGCGAGTCAGACCGTTCCCCTCGTCCTGCCATATCTTGCCGGTCGAGGTGAACAGGCTCGCGTAGCTCCTGGCGAAGAGGTTTTCTGCGAAGTTGGGCTGGAAGGGTTTGGCGGGTATCTGATGACCGTCCACGTACACCGAGTGGAAGCTTATGGCGTTGTTCTTGGCGTGAAACGGGTTTGTAGCGTACGTGCCGTTGTAGGCGTCGTTGTCGATGCAGCACAGTACGAGACGTTTCGGCAGGGCGCTGAGGAACAGGTTCTCGTACGTGTGCGACAGAGCTCCCGCGGGAATGGAGTACACCTTGCATTCGACGGGTCGTAATGGATACTTGACTGTGTTCCGCTCGAGAGCCTTGATGTGAGCCATCTGCACGGCCGGATTGAGGGTGGCCTTCTTGACGAACAAGGACGCGTTGACGATGGTTATCTTGTACTCGTTGATTCCAGCAGCCATCAGTGCAAACGAGGGCTTGCTACGCACCAGTCGTAACTTGACGTCGACACCGTTGATCAGGAATTTATCCTGCAGAAACATATCCACGTGGAGACGACCCATCATGTCGACCACGCGACTGCCGGCTATGTACTCTCGTCGAGTCACGAACCCGGGGTTAGGATCGGGTCCGGCGGCTAGCTCGGTGGCGTGCATGCGACTAGCCTTGTCCTTGTACCACAGCTGATTCGTCAGCTGCGTCGACTTGGCGTCGAATCCGTAACTCAGCAGCGTCTCTATGTAGGCTCTATACAGGTACGAGTTGGACGAAGAGGTCACGAGCGTGCCGTTCAGGGAGAGGTCGACCTGGCTGAACAGCGACTGCAACCAGTTGTTCACCGGTCCCACGGGTTCGCCCGCGTCGATATTGTTACCGTTGGCTCGCGTCACCTTCACCTGCACGTGTAGCATCGTGTTGGCGAGATCCATGTAATCGTCACCCGATCAGGGGATGAAGAATTATATCGGTCCTCCAGAGTCCAGAGAGGCCATGGGTTGATGTTCCACCACGTGACTGTCGGTGATGCAGTTCTGAGTGGGGGGTACGCGTACGCTCGCACGACTGTCTATGCACGAAAGCCATCTTTGTCGTCGAATATGTCGGCCACGCGTTTCTTGGACGTCCGTTTCTTGCGGCGTCTCTTTACTGCAGTGAATGTCGCCTTTGCGACCGATCGTTTTATACGTTTATCAGGGGGGCCCGAATACTGCTCAGCACGGCGTCGGTGACGCGTCTTTTGGCAGCCGTTTTTATGTTCTGGCCTGATAAGACGTCGCCGGCTATGCGAACGCCGGTCTTCAACGCTCCCTTGCCCAACGCCACTGCACCTCTCTTGATGAGCGGCATGGCGCTGCGCAACAGACTGCCGAACAGACTGCCCAGTCCGTGACCTCGCTGGTATTGCGCAACGGCGAAGTAGGGCAGCGCACCGCCAGCCTGGCGCGCGTAATAATCGTTGTAATTCATCAGAACAGTCCGGGCCTGCGTCGACGAAAATGAAGCGTCACCGTCACACTGCCGTATTCGAATGGCACGCGCCGACCCATGTCGTTCCTTATATCCACCTCGATCGAGTTGAAGTTCGAGCACAACAGGGGTACGTAGTGCACGTTAGTGAAACGAGCGGACACCCTGTCACCGTGACGTCCGCTAATCGGAAGGGCGCGCAACAGAGGCGCGAGAGTGTCACCCACTATACGAGACTCCACGATGTCCGTGTATACGTAGAGGGTGTCGAACCCCTTCGTCAGGTTCACCACATCGTCGGCCTCGATGTGGAAGGGGTACGACGAGTCGGGATGGCGGGAGTCGATGGGGAGGACGGGAGATGACGTAACCGCCTCCGGAGTGCTGGCTACGGGTTCACGGAATCCTAACAAGGACGCCGTCGCGCTGTGGTACGGTATGGTGAACAGGGTGTTCGCAGTCATGTGTAACGTCATTTTCTGAGTGACGGAACTATAGCTCAGTTGAGCATGTGTCTCCTCCGTCCGCATACTGTACAGTCCCTTGTTGACGTGATACATCAATGTTAACGGATCGTCGTAATACCCACACGACAACTGCGAACGTCGGGACGTGTCCGAAGCATCGATCGAGCTGAGGAAGAACCAGACATCGTTATCTGTGACGTTGTACCAAGTGTGCGGATACTGGAACTCTGCCAACCCACACTCCCACTCGCCGGTAAGATCGATGCGTTGAGGCAAGGCCGTGACGTAATGGGTCAAGGTGTTGTCGGGGTGCATCTTCATAGAAGCATTGCTAGGCAGCGTCATGTAGAAATCAGTCGCCATTGCGTCTCAACGTGGGATTGGGCAGTAGGTAACCCAAAGAACTACTCAACAGAGCCGTCCACAGATTAGAATCGCCGTGACCTATCGTCAGATTGTAAATGCTGATCAGAATGACCTTGTACAAGACGACGACCTGACACAGAAACACGATCTCCTCTTTGGGACACGCGGTACCGAAAAGATGCCAGGGTGTGCTGTCTGGCTCGTTCGATGCAGCGTCAGTACAATCCTCGTGGTCTTCCTGCTCCACCTCTTCCTCGTCTATGATGGTGGTGCAGGTCGGTGGTGTCGCGTCGTGTGTCATTTCTCGAATGCAGTGTCGCCATGTGCGCGGCTAGTCTTTATAGTGGAGTGGACGAGTGCCCTGGCATCGATCCAGCTATTGAAGTTGGAGGAATAGCCGAACCATTTCACCAAAGCCTCCTTTCGTCTACCAACTTTACGACGTTGCAGTACCTCTTGAACACGGTACACTTTATCGACGGGTACCGACACCTTCTGCAGCTCCAGTTCGTAGAAGGTACCCTCCAGCACTTCGCCGAGATCGTCCCGCAAGCGGTACACGGGTGGATCGGCGGGGTGAACCTCGTGTATCGTGAACATCTCTTCGCTCCAGTTCGTCTCGTAGCCCTTTTCGAACGTGCGTTTGTACTTGCTGACGCGCACGCGATCAGACACGTGCAACTTGGGCACTCCCTTACCGTCGTGACCGTACAGACGTTGCCACACCTTTTCTTGATTATTTGCATTCACATTTGACGAAGCCATACCGATGCTGCGGTGGGGGGCGTTGTTATACGATCGCACCAAGTCCGGAAGGATGTCGATGTACGGCCACGTCTGGTGTTGCGTGAAGTATCGCCACATGCGCGACTTCAACGTTCGGTTGAATCGTTCCACGACGCTTGCCTTCGTCTCCGCGTTGTGCGTGGAGAAGTGATGGATGTCGTAACGCTGCAATAGAGCCTGAACAGATTTGTTCAGAAATTCTTTGCCTTGATCTGTCTGCAACGTCTTTGGCCAAACGCCGACGAACGTGGATTGCAGCGCTGCCACCAACGACGCCGCGGACTTGTTCTTCATGGGAACACACCAGGCCACTTTCGAGAAGACGTCGATCACCGTGAGGAGAAAGGCCATACCTTCGTTGTCGTTTTTCACCTTCGACATGTTTACGAGATCGGCCTGCCACTGCTGATGCATATCACCCACGATGACTTTGGACTATACCGTGAGCAATCATGTAAAGTCCACTGATAAATATCGCACCGACGACGGAACGGTACACGAGGTCCTGTGGATCGGGCGACATGACGAACACTGTGCTACGGACACGCATCGTACCATCCTATAGGGCGTCCCAACCAGCCAATGACGACAAAGCCTTGCGTAATTCGGGGGGTGGGGTGGGCATGGTATGTTCCATTCGACGGCTCTGACGGGCGAGGGGTGTCCAACTTAGCGATCTTCGTGCACTACCTGCAGCAGCACGCGGAGTAGTAGTTGACCGACGAGAGGGAGTGACCGTCGGCGCCGGACGTATGTAGGCTCTCCTGGAGACGTTACCGACCAACGCCATGGGTAGGTTGATGGCACGGAGTTGTCGTGCGAATGGTTGCCAACCCGTCGGATCGGTCTTCCTCTTACGCAACAGATCATTAACGAGATCCACCACGTTACTTCCGACAACCGGCACGCCCTCGTGTATCAGTTCACCGCGAGCGGTCCACGCGATATCTCTCTTGAGATGCTCCATCAAACGGCTGGCTTTGGCCTGCATGGTCTTGGGAACGGTGGCCAAGACGGTGGCCTCCAGTCCGCTAATAGGAGATCGTACTGCACCCTCCGACCCCGACCCCGGCTCCACCTCCGACTCGTTCACCGTGACCACGCTTATCGGTTCCTTGATGCGTTTATCGGTCAAGACGTTGTATCGCTGCAACACCTGATTATACAGTGTCAACTTGGTCCCGTCGTCTAGGTCCTTTCTATCGAGGATGGTCTTCATCTCGTCATCGAGGGCTTGCACCTTCTTGCCTAAGGTGTCAGTCGCGGGTGGAGGTGGTGGGGGTGAACGCAGCGTGTCAAACAGTCGCGGGTCCACCAAGGCCATCTTGCGTGCGTGTTCCATGTATCTACCTGTTGAACAGCGCCTCTTTGAGCATGGTTAGCAAGACCGAACTTGCCAACGGTACTAGGAAGGCCGATAGGAAATCTCCGCTCTGTCCCTCGCCAACCTGCGGTTGCAGCAAGATGCGTCTTCTCCTGGCAGCGGGCGTTCGTCTCTGAGCCAACTCGCGTAACTTCGTCCTGTATTTACTCAATCGTCGTCTCTGTAAAGCGGTCAATGGAATGTTCTTTTTTAGTATGTTGTAGGCACACTCGGCTAGTGCACACAGCAGATCGGCGTCGGCGTTGGCGATGATGGCCTTTTTAATTTTGTTGTTCTTGATTCTGGTTAGAGCCTGTATGCACACGATGTGTCTCTTCACCAGGGCAGACATCATGCGAATGAAGAGACTATCCACACACTCGGTCGTTTATACCTTCGGCAAGTACACGTACTGAACACCGTCGTCTGGAAAGATGGCCGTGCGCAGACGCATGTCCTCGGGCGTGTCCTGTTTGAGATCGACCAATAGATAACCGTACGGTACCGACGTGGCGTCTTTAAACGCCTCTTGCACGAACTTGCCGCGTCCCGGATACATCTGCCGAGCCAAGTTCGCCATCTGCGATGCGTCAAGTGGATTCTTGAACACCACCATGTACTGCGAATTCAGACTGATGGTGCGACTCTCTTTGTTTTTAGGGAACAGGTTCTGTACGAGATACAGCACGGACGTGTTCCTGTGGTGACTTTTTTTAGTGAACAAGGTCGTGACCCGTTCGTCCGTTTCTGCCATGAGATCGTCTATGACGATGAGGTTCCTCGTTGTCGAATCGAACATGGCCGCCGTCGGTAACCCTTCCTCGAATCGCACGTGACCCAAGTCCGTCGTTGCGTAAGCCTCTTGCCATTCTCCGTAACACCACGTTATTTGTTCGGGCGGTGGATCGATCATCGGAGCGGCGTGATGCAACATACGCGTCACGAAAATACTCTTGCCGCACCCCGTCGGTCCTGCGACGATGCACGTGAAGGGGTGTTTCCATCGTGCATCCAAGATTGCGTATAAAACAAGTGCAGCGTGCATCGCCTTTTCTATACGTCCACCGGACCCGTGGTCACCCCGTCCTCGTGCACCACGCGTTTGGCGTAAAAATAAGTGAGGGCAGCCCGTTCCTGCACGTACGTCAACACGGTAGATTTATGCACCCGGAAACCACGGTTCGATCCACTTCCGCTCCGACGGTTGGTGAGCACCGCCAGGAACGCATCCTTGTCGATGGTGTTGTGCCGTTTGCTCAGTCCTTTGGTGCTGTACTTGTCGGTGGCTCCGAAACAATAGTACGTCTTACTACACAACCCCACGAACCCGGCACCAGACCACTCGACCTTGAACAGACCCGGTGTCCTCTTGTCGAACGCTCTTCGCGCCTTACAGCACGCCTCGTCTCCGACCCACGGTCGATTGGCGAGGCAACAGCGCACGTAGTCGTTCCGATGTTCGTCGCAACATTCGGACGGGAGCCATTCGGAACGATGTCGGAAATAATGTTCTCGTAGTGCTGGGGTCACGAGGTCAACGACGGACTCACCGGTCAAGGCTAAATAGGCACTACCTGTATCCATCTCGCAGTACTGGAACAGGGGGCGCTCCACGTATCGGATGATGAAGTCGTAATAGAACTGCAACATGCGCATCTTGGCGTACTGCAGAACGAAGAATCCCACGAGTACGGGTAGGGTGTACTTGACGGTTTTCTTGTTCATCTCTATCTCGTACGCATCGTCGACGACGATCTCGAGTTGTCGGAACCGTTTATCGTTGACCATGAGCGATGCCGCCTTCTCCGTGCAGTAGCTGACGTCGCGATGTCGGTCAACGTTGGTGATGGTCTTTCCGTAGCCCGAGTTCCCCAGCAACTTCATGGTGTCCGCGATGATGGTCTTGTCTTGGTGGACGTCGCCCTCGCGTCGGGCCTTGGACACTGCATCGCCGAACTGCCGGAAACACGGAATAGGATCGTATTCGATGACCTGGTACACGTGCAGCACCTCGAGACCGTGGTCCAGATACCATCGCAGCAGTGGCGTTGCGAGCAGTATCTTATCGCCGCAATAACTACCCACGAGCATGCGTCTCGGAGTCTTCATTATGTTGTGCTCTTCGGCGTATCGGCGCATGAACGGACCGAGTTCCTCGCGTATCAGACTGATGTTCTTGAACACGGGCTGCATCTCGGCAAAGTGCTCGCGCAATTCTACCGGTACGCGAATGTCTCACTCGATCATGCCGAACACGGTTCCTGCACGCACTCCGTTCAGGATCTGTTGCGACGTCATCGTCCATCGCACGTGTCGACGTCGGGGAAATGCAGCATCCAGACACTTTCGTACGGCCGGGGTTCGTCTCATCTCTTTCCACTCGCATTCCCACAGCTCGACGACTGTGACAAAGTGACGTAGGTAGGCGGTGGTCTTTCGGGTCTCGGCCAGCAGTTGCGCCATGGGTTTCCCGTTGACGGCGTTCACCTCTTCTCGGTTGCACGAGCAACCGTGAAAAAAGCAACCTTGGAACTGATAAGCCGTCTTCGTCTCGCTGCACCATCCGTCCACCCGATGTTTGCCTATTATCTTCTCTCGTCCGTTGATCTGATGCCGTATGGGACGTCCCGTGCGTTCGGATTCCCACGTCAACCATTCGCCAGCCATCTGTCCGTACAGCTGCGCCGATTCGGGGCGGAAGTCCTTCTCTGCCCGTCGTCGCGTGCACCATCCCATAGGCATGTCTTGCATGAGCGACCACAGGTACAGTGCGTTCGCATCGTATCAGACGATCGATCGACAAGGACGAGCAGCCTCTCCGTACTCGTTCTGACGTAGCGTGGTGACCCCTTTCTCGTGATAGCGATGAAAAATGATCGTAGGCATGCCTACGATGTTCTCTTTGACGAGGTTATGCAGGTCTTTATTCTTCTCGTTGAAGATGGTAAAGTAGGTCTTCTCTGGAAGGTCGTTGAACAGGTACAGCAGGGTCAGACCAGGTACGCTGATACCTTGCTTGAACATGTCTATTCCACGTTGTCGATAGAACGCAAACTGTCTGTCGATGGCCTGTAGAAAGGGAACCACGTCCCTGTTGTTGTACCAGACGAGAAAGTCGCGCAACGTCGTCATGCCATTGACGCGCCAGGCCTCCTGACAACTGGCGTAATCCTCGTCTGAAAGACCTTCGTTCTTCAGTCGACTGAAGAAGGCCTCTTTCGGTGGAAGAGCGGTGTCGTCGAGTCTCTCCAGACGGTCCATGTACTCGTACGGGAAATGACCTTTCGTCACCTCGCATCCGTACGCTTTCAGATACTTGTCGTAGCTGAACCCGGGGGCTATGTAGTAGATCATGTCTAGGAATTTCAGCTGATCCGTCGATAGACACATGAAAGTGTTGTTGCGTTTGATGACGAACATTGACCCGCTGCCGTCGTTCTCGTCTTTCTTTGTTTCCTCTTGCTCCCTCTCGTCCTCGTCCTCTTCTTCTTGTTCCGCGGTCTTTGAAGTCGTCAGGAAGTACGGTATGAGGAACTGTTTGATGGCATTGAGATCATACTTCCCCGAATTGAACCCGATGACAGGTAACTGACGCATCCATCCTTACAGTTGTCCCATCAGCGTTTTGTACGGATTGGTTGCCGGTCGAGAGTCCGTGTCGGTGGCTAACCGTGCAGCTGCCTCCCGTGCGTCCCATTTCGTCAGCTCTTCTGCGAGTTGTTCCAACACATGATCGTATGAGTCTTTGATCTTGTTGTACGCGGTTTCACTCATCGATTGCAGGATAGTCATCATGGTGCTCACCAACTTGTTGGTGTCTCCGTCCGTGACGATGCATGTCACCTGTTCGTGTCCGGGTACGTTGGATGCCACGCTGATGCTCAGCGGGACGTGACGCGCAACCCAGTGAACCTGGTCACTGTCCGACGGAAGGTGTTCGGTGTCGAACCAACACTCAAAGTCGAAGGTGGCTCGGTACGGATAGTACTGCAACGCTTCGGCCACTCGGATGTTCTCGTCGGCCAGTCGTTCGAACACCGATGGAGTCGAATGGTACACGCCACCAGGATAGACTCGACGCACACCCCCCGTACACGTGCTCTCGTGGTTGCGTAGACTCCATGCGTCTTTCCACAACGAGTCACCGCACTTCCGACATATGTACGAGTGACAGTACATGCGTCTATCCTGGATGAAGTAAAAATGTGTCCCGTGAAGATTGAGGTAGAGTGTGTCAGGGTACTTACATACCGAACGATGAACGAGTTCTGCAGTTGGCTTTCCATCCTCTCCATCTGGTTTTACGAGACTGTACACGCACACGTTCGTTTGGAACGTGGTCTGTACACGATAGAGGTCGTCCATCGTGACCCCGGCAAATGCTTCCATGGGTACGCCGTCTTGGTCGTAAGTCTCGTACAGCGTCTTCACAGCTGGTTCCAATCGATGTACGTCACCTCCACGACGCAGGGCCAGACATCGGAAGAGACACATGTTGTCACTGTACCTCTTGCTATACTTGGGCTCCTTTTCCAATCCGATGACGGCTTTGTTCTTCGTTATGTAGGCTGGAAGGGCGATCATTCCTACACATCCTATCGGGTGATCGATGATGCGGTTGACGAAAAATGTGACATTGGTCACGAGTTCGCACACCCACGCAGAATCCGGTCTTTGATTGATGGCCCATTGCAAGACGTCGGTTTCTCGGATGCGTTCGAGGAAGTCATCAAAGTCCTTGCTGTTGGTGATGAGACTGGGCTCGTCCAGGTAGCGTCCACAGCAGTTGCACGAGGAATGGTAGTACTTGTATTGACCCGTGTTCTTGTTCCTCAGAATGAACCCGTAACTGAGGTTAATCTTGAAAGCGTTGGTCTGTTCCTGGAACATGTTCTTCAACGGTGTTTCTAGAACGGTCGTGTCTAGCGTCGTTAATCTGTAATCGTACCTGCACTGGAGAGGACCTCTCGTTACACGTGTCCGTACGGTAGACCAGTGCGCTCGTACGACATCTAACAGTTCCGTCGACAGGTTGTCGGCGAAGGGGAGTCGAGCAGGCGAGTCAATGGGGTCTTCGTCGGGAACGAGTGGATGGTGGGGTGTGGTGTCTTCCCTGTTTGATCTCTTCGGTGATGGTGGCTTCTTGACGACGACGACGACGACGTCATCGATACACGGTGTTCGTGCGTGTCTGGTCAGGGCGTCGCGCCTACCGAAATTCTTTCCACATTTCGCACAAGTGTACACTGTGGTCTGTTTTCTATTACTGCTACTGCTACTGCTAAGACGACATATGGACCTAACATGACGCTGCAGATTGTCCCATCTCACAAACGTTGCATCGCATTTACACGAATACTTCGTTCGCTTTGCCTGGTCGCTCGGTGGCACCACTATTGGTTGTGCCACCGAATACGTGTGTTCGTTCACTGCCGGTGTCGAATGACTCGCTACGTGGCGTGTTAGCTCTGCATACGTGTCGAGGGCCAGTCCGCAGTGACGACATAGATGACGTTTCATGGTGCTCTGCGCGTCTACAACTGAGAGACAGCGGCCCTTAGTACAGCTATATAGTACGTGTGGTGGTGGTGGGGTGGTGGTGGTGGTGGTTGGTGAGTGGTGATTGGTGAAGGGTGTATGACCTAAGGTGTGATCCTGTGGTATTGGCTACTGTGTGTCCACTATCGATGGTTACGGGTTCTCTTTCAACTATGTAGACCGTGGCAACACCACTGACAACACGTTTCAATCATTGTATGACTTTTTATTGAGTATAATGTCATATACATATACATATACACGGTTAGACTTATATAATTACTATGATGACTTGACGGTTTGTGGGATTGTTACATCCTCGACAGTGACCACTAGCTTACGATCGGTTATCGACACGCCAGTGGCTAGTAACATGGTTATTAACTTGTGGGCTTTTACACCGCGACAGAGGTTACGTACAATGATGATGATGATGTACTATATAAGTCGGTATGTATATATATATATATATATATATATATATATATATATATATATATATATATAAATTACTCTATGTCATGCAACTACAATATGAGAGAGACTAAATACCATATATGTCATACAATAAAAGAGAGAGAGAGCGAATAAATACCATACAGTTCGACACGTTACACTAAGCTACTGTTATTCATACGACTTTCCGTTGGAAACGGTGCTTCTTAAAAATCGTGTGTTTCTATCATATAATCAATAATTATCGGAATTAATATATGTAATGAGCGTCTCCTCTCGTCTGTTGCTAGTACGGGTGCTTCCTCCTCCTCCTCCTCCTGCTGCATAAAAAGAAATAGGACTACTGTTCATCGTGTGTCGATATCATGTATTCTAGTATTAGCACCACTAATTCCCGACATGCACGCCTACGCACTTCATCCGGTAGCACAGGTACGTCATCCTACAGAACAAATTACAAGATACTAATATTCCACTCCATATTACTTAATACAACTACTACTACCTACTAACTCGGTTATGTTTACTAATAATAATATTTTGTTGACGACGTCATATACGTGGAGATCAATACTCCAGATCGCTCCCGAATGCTGGCTGGGAGTACGGGTGCCTCGTCGTACACTTCAATCTACATAACAACAATAATACTAATGTTCATATACCGTGGTTATAATGTCACTCTTACATACATACTACCTACTGAATACTACCTAACTAACTCACTACTGACTACTGTTCACATACTACGGCTGTCGACGGATGTTGATACGAGCATATGCCATCATGATTTCCTGGAACGCTGCCGAAAGTATCGTAGCTGCCAGTGCTTGGCAAACGTCCACGGTAACTTCCTCTACTGTGGATGGGGTGGTTGCCCTCCACTGGTTCGTTATAATGTGTGCAATGGTATTCTCCATCGTCATGAAACACACCTTGCTGTTCAAATTGCTGGCATGCGCTTGGTCGGCAGCGGGCTCATCCTCATCATCGTCGTCATCGTCCTCGATGGTCGACGTCGACGGCTTCGGTTGGGTGATGGTGTGTTGGTCTGCTATGCGGACGTACCCGCGGTCTGGCTTCAGCACGACGGTTTCGTCCGGGAAGACGTAGAGCGTCGTTGGTGATGACGTTGCCCTCTCATCCTCCGTCCTTTGTGTGAGTGGTGGCGAAGCGGGGCTGAACGTAAAGTCGTCGTCGTCGTCATCAGCCTCGTGAGCGGGGGATGAGGCGATAGCATCATCATCAGACTCAGACACATCTTCGTACAGCGGTCCCCAAGGTATCTCCTTCGCTGCTGGTGGCGAGTCGCAGTAGTCTTGGGATGTGTCTGCTGATGTTGGTGTTACTCGTGCACCAGTGCAGCGGTGCTTCACCACTCTGGTGTCGTCATCTGCCGGGGCTGTTTTCCGTCGTTTGCACGATGACGCCACCTGCTCATCCGCCTTATACATCTCCGTTAACTGTCGTTTGTAAGCCCTCTGCAGCTGCGTCAGACCAGTCTATTGAACAGAAAGAACTAGTTACATTCGGCATATTCATCCGCGTCGCCCTGTATATCGCTGTATCGTTCGTACATACTCTTTCTAACAAATTCTGTCACTTGGTGACGCCAGTGCATGTTCCCACACGTTGCGATGACATCTATCGATAGCCACCGCAAAACGTGCATGACCATGCTGGACGATGGTACGTAACGCTCCTTGTCGTCCTTTAAATTCATTATGCGGTTCACCTCGTCACAGGCATATCGAACGCTGGCGACGTCTAGCGCCTTATAGAAGTTATTTTCGTTCGTCATGGCTTCGGATCGATCATGTATCCTATCTACACCACTCACCGTAGCCTCCATATCATCGCTACTGCTTATCGATATGACATCGGGCTGTGACGTGCTGTCCTCCCCCTCGTCATCTGTTATTATAATTAATGGTGGCGGTGAACAACTGTCCACCGAGGAGGAGAATAGTATTTCAGAACTATTAGTACGTAACCATTCCATTACCTTCGCGCTTCCCTCCTTGACGACGTCACTGCTTGCAGTAGCTGCAGCAGCAGCGGCGGCGTCAGCCTGTCAACAGAATCACACGGTGACTACTTCCAAGTCTGACACCGTGTAATTTACATACTGTCCCGCTACGCGTTTCCTAATGGTCACCATGACTTGGGCCCCCCGCAACATGTCCAGTGCTGCATACCGCTCGGCGTCAGACTTCATGCTCATGTAGGCGTTACCCGTGAATCCCAACACCTGGACAGCCTTGTCATTAAATAAAGTTGCCCACACTTCACTGCCAATGGAGTCTTGTAGGAGGATACGCAGAGCGAACTTATACACTGCACCACGCTGCCATCGATGGATCGGACACACATACCCATTGTTTTCAGGACTCACACGTTTGTTACACTGCTGACATGATGGATATACGATATATTTCTCTTGAACAGCACATTGTACTATGGTTAACGGATGTGTAAATATATAATTTCCGTTACTTACCTCCTTCTCGAGTCGGCTGACTGTCATATTCATGTCAACGAGTTGTTGGGCGGCCATTTCTTCTTCTCTGGTGATGCTGGTGTTCTAGACGTGTGCTGTGTGATCGGAGAGGGGTTGTGTGCCTCGTTCACTCTGCGCTGGGTTTATATAGACCTCCCACTGGCTGTGGCGCGCTTTCTTATCACCACCTTTGGTCGCGCACGTGATGCTGCTATTGTGTGCTGGATGTCTGGTATCTCGCTGTACTCTGTTCACCGGTCTTGTGATCGATTCGCGTTACGTCTGGCCATCGTTTCGCTGTGGGGGAGTCTTATGCAATCGAATGAACTCGCGTACTCGCTTGAGTATATGTCCTAGCATGTTCTGACCGGCTTGACCACTGTATGTCAGTGCACTCCAGTATCCTTCCCGACTCTTTACCCATTCCTTCAACTCGGATTCCCGTGTGTCTAACAGTCGTTTACGTAGGGTTGGATCGCGATATTTAGCAGCAACTAACGCATACATTACTGAATATCTTTGTTTGTTCCATTCTGCGCGTAACTGCTCCTTTTCTCGTATGCTCTTGCTGAGGTGTTTCGCCTGTAGACCCGTGCGCGTGGAAAGCATTTTTTCTGCGGTCTGCCTGTCACCATGATGCATGCATTTACGCCACTGGTACGCACTTTCAACAGTGGTAAATTCTCTATTCCACACATGTATCATGCACACGTAGAAATTGGACAGATAACTTTTACCGCCTCTAAAGTGTATAGGACGATTCATGGTGACTTTATGACGTTAAAATGTACAGTTACTGTCTTAACTACACGTCGTTCTAGCGCTGTCGAGTACTCATAACCCCCGCTTTTTCCTTGCGTGATGGATGCCCGGTGTCGGTAAGCTGACAGTTGCCGGCCGCTTATCTGTTTTCTGATTAGTGTGGTATTGTTCCTCGGGTTACGTCAGCTGTCTGGCTTATTTCTAGCATGGTATATATAGCTGCTGCGATCGTCGTGTCGTCATCACAACCGCCATTGCCTTCGTCGTCGTCGTTTACAACTCTACTAGATCATGCCTCTCGTACCGATAGGTCACTTCGCAGAGCTCTTGGTCGTTATGGATCTTATGGGGGATTCACTGCTGCCTCTGCTGCTTCGTGTGTGAGTATTTATATTTATATTTATATTTAATATATATTATACTTTCATAGCTCTACATAGCTCTACATAGCTCTACATAGCTCTACATTTTCATAACTGTTCACTTTACATACTGTTCTATCGTTCCCGTGTATACATGTCTCGCTGAGTGTTCGTCGAGTCCACGTTCCAAGTTCCATATGCAGCGGCTTGCCTAGCGATAACGCCTGCCAGTCGATCGGTTTCGTATTACATATATCTCTCTCGTTGTTTGGTTATGTCTGTTATATATATAGATGCCTATGCATATTCTCACTCTGGTTGTGTCCTTTACTTACAGCATACCTCGATTTCACTGGCCTCACGTGATGGTCGAACTCCTCGAGGTCACCGTGAACCGTCGGAACAGTCAGGCTACCGTCCTATTTCGGGACCAACTCTACGACGCCGGTCTCATGATCTCTTTCATGGATCACGTCAGTCGTTGGCTTCACGTGCTATCTGACGTGCGTCACTACATCGGTGGATATCGCGCCCCGGTCACCGCACATGAATCCTGGAACGAAGAATGCGACTCCTCTGCAGCTCTCCTCGACCATAGGAGTCTGTGGGGGAGTGTCATGCAAGAGTTGTTGCTGCTGCATATACCATCGCCCCTAGAACCCACTTTCGTCCACCTTCACAGAGGTCCCATCAGCCGCTCGTCACTGCGTCATCGTCGCCGCACATCGATTCCGCTACGAATCGCATTGGCTCGCAAACTAACAGCCCGTCACGTTCGCCCTTGCTTGTTAACGGCGTTCAATCAGTCGTGAACACTTCTAACAACGCACATATTAATGTTTACCTTCTTTTACTTATACTGTTTTAATTTCTATTTCATTGTACTTGTGCTTCTTTTTCGTGTATTAAATTTTGCATCACCTTATATTCCCGTCTTGTATTGCATTCTTGTTCCAACTGCGTGTTGGCATATTATACACATAGTCATTGTTCCCCTGCTACATTTTCTTTACTTAACGGTCCGGTTTCCATTGTCCAGTGGTTAACTTATAGCCACGCATGTCGGCTACCTATTACATATAACTTCATCGCATTATATTTAACAGTTTCATATATATATATATATATATATATATATATATATATATATATATATATATATATATATATATATATATATATATATATATATATATATATATATTACATTTTGCTTGAGTTTATATAAATTCCCGTCTTGTATTGCGTTCTCGTTTCCCTTGCACTGGTGTGTGCATATTATACACATAGTCCATTTTCGCCCTGCTACATTTTCTTTAATGAACGGTCCGATTTCCGTCGTCCAGCGGTTATATTATAGCCATGCATGTCGGCTAATTAATACATATTACATCATCGCCTTATCTTTACCAGTTTTACTTTTATTACGTCTTATGTCCACTCCATATAACCGGCTATAACATGCCTCAGTCCCACATCAATGCCGTCACTGCAACATAGTTGCTGTTTTTTCACTGATTAGCTCGACTCCTTGCTACATTGTTCAGATTGGCGTCCTTTGATCTCGCGCTATGGCTCACAGCTGGATAAACGCTTCGGCTTACAGTTAACTCCAGTCGTTCGGGCGTCCAGTTAGTATTAGCTCGCCACTCGGACTGGTCACTCCGTTCGGGTCAAGGTCAAGGTCACGTGTTGACGTGTTGACGTGTTGACGTGGGTGGGTGGGTGGGTGGGTGGGTGGGTGGGTGATATTACGTGTATTTTCTTTGTACCTATGTCCGCTATCGATGACTCCTGGTTATCTTTCGTTCCTCCTCCAGTCGCTAGGGGGCGCTTAGGTTACCCAGAAGGCACTGCGCTCGGCTACAACCGTCAGGGGGCGCTCTGATTGGCTGCGCGCGCAACCGGAAGCGGAAGTCGTTCATGCACATGGTCTCCGCCGGTGGGGGTCTCAGAAACTTCCACTAACTACTCCTGACCTCCAGCGTTCACGTCAGTTTTAAGTTGGATTAATTATAATTCATGGCGTCGATCAGCCTCCTTTTCCTCATGTTCATGGCGTCGATCAGCCTCCTTTTCCTCACATTCACGGCGTCGATCAGCCTCCTTTTCCTCACGTTCACGCTCCTCTTTCTCACGTTCACGCTGTCTCGCTCGCTAATCGCGCAAAAAAGCGGACAACCCCCTCTCCCTCTAATCCTGCCTCTTTAGCCATCTCTATTAGCTCTCTCAATTCAGGTGTAGCCATTATTTATCCGCCAATATATAAACAGTGGCTCAGAACGTAGCTATAGCTATAGCATACTTTGGTATAACCCCGTAACTAAAAGTTATGATACAATGACTGTAAACCTTTTGAATGACACAAAAGAAAACATTATGATCATTTGCAATTAACAATTGATGTGAACTATGCACACATGAAAAGGATGAAGTCAACTAACCTCATGCGCACGGGATACACAAAAATAAATTGCCAATGCTCCGCTTACCGATCTCCGACTGATGAACAGCTCCTTGTTAGTCGTTGTCAGTTACTAATTTCGCCACCAACCGAAAGTCTTTTGCGAAAGTTGTCATTCTTTCATCTGCATAATCGATATGTCCCCTGATGAACAAATCACGCAAGTGCAATAGTTTATATACAGTAACAACCAACAGTGTAATCTACTACTGTTTTCTCAATATCAACATAATCATGTACGTCATAATAATAATTATAATATTATTACACGTTATCCTGGAGCGCTCGCCATTTGTGACACTGTCGCGCAATGGTCGTGTAATAATTAATACCATTGGACTATAATAGCCAGTTAAAGTGTTTAATTTACATTCCTTTACTGAATGTATATCATATACAATACATACATATAGAATTTCATAATTACCAAAACAAAGAAAATAAATAATAACCAACGCCTCGCTACACTGCGAGTATAACTCGAATTAAAATGAAATAACAATGAAAACGATTCACATTATCGCTCGAACGCAGTTCACATATCGCTCGATTACGATTCACCTACCACTTGAACATCGTCCACACACTACTTGTGTCACTGGTTCCCAGACAGTCCATCTTTTCCTGTCGCTCAACCGACCACGCCCTCACACGACGCTCCAGCTCGCCCTCTGCTGCGTATATGTCTGTCGGCTATACAGTCCACGCTGGTTGCCAGTCGTTATATACCAAGCTGGTTGCCAGTAGTTATTTTCCAAGCTGGTTGCCAGTCGTTATATCCCAAGTTGGTTGCCAGTCGTTATATCCCAAGCTGGTTCTGTATGATACAATTTAACCCAATCACCACGCTGACAGTAAATAATTATCATATACACGTGAATAACAAGGCAATAATAATAGTTTACCTGACCCTCAACCCCGGTACAGCAGGGAACAAGGAGGAAGAGCACAAGGCACATTACCGCGCATATATACACAATACAATATTGTTTTATTTACTTCTGAATTTCACACGGGCATGGAAGGTATTCACATGGGCAAATTGCCTGTGTGAAAGGCCTTAAAAACCCTGATTGTACACACATTATTTTTTATTTAATATTCATATTGAGATGGATTGATTAAAATATATCATCGTTTATGGTTAGACCTTTTTTGTTCATTAGCTCTGCAAATTAGTTTTAACAGTCTTATGTTGAATATTTGTTCGGTTGTGCTTCTTTTCGGCCGGAAGCCTGCTTGTTCTTCTGATAGCGGTTCTTCTGCTTTGCCTTTGAGTCGGTTGAATGTGATTCTTAGCATTATTTTACTGGGATGGCTGATCAGACTTATAGTTCTGTAGTTCTTACAGCAGCATAAGTTCCCTTTCTTTCGTATCGTTATTATGAGCAATTATGTCCTTCTGGTCATGTCTTGGTTTCCCAAATCTGTTAGCATATGATCATGAATGCGTCTATCATTGCCTCCCCACCATGTATGATAAGTTCAGCTGGTACGTTGTCTACGCCGGGGGATTTTTGTGTCTTCATCATTCGGATTGCTTCTTCTACTTCTGCTCGGAGAATAGGCGTATCAGCATTTTTATTTTGCGGCGATGTTCCGAGGATGTTGTCACTGTTTTCAGTTCGTAGTTGTAGAGTTCTTCGCAGTACTCGGTCCATTTCCCAAGTACTGCCTTTTTTCGGTAAGGAGGGGCCGTTTTTGTCTTCGATGTTTGACGATCGGCTTGACAATTTTTTGGTGAGGGCTTTCAAGATGGAATAAGCCTGTCTGGTGTTGTTTCCCTTCATTCCAGTCTCTATTTCAATGCACCGTTCGTTTTTCCAGTCGTTCTTTGCTTTTCTCATTCTTTTTCTGATGTGTTTATTTAGTTCTTGTCTTTTTCAGCTCTCGTCTCTGGTCGCAAAGCTTCAATACATCTTTAGATACCCATGGCTGTCGCTTGATCTTTGGTTTGCCTAAGACTTCCTTATTGGTGTCGCGCATTGCTGTGCCGACTGAGTTGAAAGGTTGTTGATATCCGGCTCCAAGAAGTTAAGCGCTGCAAATCGTCCTCAAATTTTTGCTTTAAAATGCTTTGCAATGTTTCGATCTTGCAGTGTATCTATGTCAAATCTTATCCGAGGGTTCTTGTTTTTTCCAATTGTTCTGCAACCCCAGACTTATTGTCACCATTACAAGATCGTGGTCACTTCCTACATCAGCGCGGGGAAAAGTTCTTGTTTTCGGCTTGTTGAGGCTAGATTTGAATCGCTGAGGTGTCAAGATGTAATCGATCTGGTTGTGTGTTTTCCCGTCAGGAGAAAGCCATGTTGTTCTCCTGGATCTCTTGTGTGGGTACAGTGTGTTTGCAATGGTACAGTTTTTACTGCATGCAAATTCTAAGAGTCGTAGCCCCGTCGTTTGTTGCTACATTTCTAGAAGAAATAATGTAACATCATGCGTACTTTCAGATAGTTAGCTGACGGGTGTGAAAATACGTCGATATGCCGGGAGACGAAGACAAATCGCAGAAACAATCACGGTTTCACTCCATCCGAACAGGTCAGTTCATTTCAGCTTACGAAATCAGACCGAGTGACATCAATACATGTTTCATCGACAATATTAATACAAATATTTATGTTATGGGGGTTAATTTTATAATAATAATAATCATAATCGTAATTGACGGATTCGGTTGTCTTGGATATTATGTCTCAATGTTAGAAGCGTTAATGCTACTAGCAAAACTGCCGGTCCCCAGGATGGGATAACTTGATAGTTCATAGAATCAAAATCATTTATTTGATCATACCATCATATTAAATGCAGCAAAAAAAAAAAAAAAATATATATATATATATATAAATATATATATATATATATATATATATATATATATATATATATATATATATATATATATATATTAAATATTAAATAACTAACTACTAACACTAACTTACAAACATTTATTTGATCATATATATATATATATATATATATATATATATATATATAATTATATATATATATATATATATATATATATATATATATATATATATATATATATATATATATATATATATGAATGTATGGTCAGGGAGACTCTTTTTAAGGCATGTTGTACGCCGCTAACATAAGAGCCACCCTATTGGTTAATGGATGATTTAATACAAATGTATAGTAGCACAATAATTGTTGTAATAAACATTATCTAATTAGTAATTCATCAATATTAATTAACATTATTTAATATTAAATAACTAACTACTAACACTAACTTACAAACATCAGACATAAACAAAATATACACTAGAATAATAGTATGTAAATTACACTAATGTTAAAATACAACTGACTTTTATTTAAATTAATATTCATAAGTGACAGTCACGATAGCAATGTTTACTAAATAGGTGATCGCTTTCATGAATATGGCTAGACGAAGTAGACGCCGCGCGCGCGTGGTTTCTGCGATTGTTGGAAGTAAAATGTTTAGGTGATATAAACCGCCCAGATGGCGCTACGTACTCTCAAACGGTTTACGTACCGAAGTATTCACCGCGCGCGCGTGGTTTCTGCGATTGTTGGAAGTAAAATGTTTAGGTGATATAAACCGCCCAGATGGCGCTACGTACTCTCAAACGGTTTACGTACCGAAGTATTCACCGCGCGCGCGTGGTTTCTGCGATTGTTGGAAGTAAAATGTTTAGGTGATATAAACCGCCCAGATGGCGCTACGTACTCTCAAACGGTTTACGTACCGAAGTATTCACCGCGCGCGCGTGGTTTCTGCGATTGTTGGAAGTAAAATGTTTAGGTGATATAAACCGCCCAGATGGCGCTACGTACTCTCAAACGGTTTACGTACCGAAGTATTCACCGCGCGCGCGTGGTTTCTGCGATTGTTGGAAGTAAAATGTTTAGGTGATATAAACCGCCCAGATGGCGCTACGCACTCTCAAACGGTTTACGTACCGAAGTATTCACCGCGCGAGCGTGTTCTCTGCGATTTTTGGACGTTAACGTTTTACCCTTGACATACGGGGTATTTCGAAATAATAAAGGCGTTACGTTTCATTCGTGGGGTCGTAGATTAATCCCTGAAAGTTTAGCGCTCAAGGAAAAGGTTAACATAACCACATATAAACATACGCTAGCTCGATTAAAGTTAAATGATGTTAAGTACTGGTGTTGCGTCATTTCATTATGATATACACACATTGTGTGATATTTCCTTTAGCTAAATAATACTAAATTACCTTTAGTAAATTAATGAAATAAAAGTCGTAACCAGTCACACAGACCGCTAATCGAAAGCAAATGTTGCTTACTTACAAAAGTGTATAGCGATATAACCGAGTCAACCACCGTGTTTGTTCAAATACTCACAGGAGCAAGACGGACAGTGAAACATGTCCACACTTCAACAAGTTACGACGTCAGCCAAGCAGATTGCCAGGAGTCAAAGAGTCACTGGGCTTGTCCGCGATATTGCAACAGAATCTTCCCGGCAGGGATGCTGTCCTCTCTACGTGACATGTTCCGATTGGCTTGGGCTATAGTAGGTGACACACTGTTCTGCGGTTATGAACTAGTCACATTTGAACAAAGATAAACTCCCTTAACACGCCATACATTTGAAGAATATGGCATCTATGCAATATGGTTTCAGGTTATGATTGAACATCACTAATCCATTTTTTATTGTGTTTATACTCTATGACTTATCACTGTTTTTTATTAGTGGTATCGTTACCAACTGCATGCGAATTTTTACATATTTTAGACGAATATGCAGACGACAAGTTCCGAACACAGATTCATGAGCCGAATAGTAGCTTAGTAGCGAGTAGTAACTAGTTAGTTATAATTCAACACTTAAAAGAGGTGCTAAACGGTTGTATCAAATACATTTGCAATAACTACTGGGTTAGCACACAAACAACGAGCAATGCAAGTTATGCTAGCCAGTTTGCGAATGCCGAGAAAGCGGCACTCTGTAATGTGCAGTTACATCATCAATATATCATCAAATTCTAGTCTCCAATGAGAGTTTCTTCAAAGGACATGTGTCGATTTTTCTTGATACGACACGATCTATAATACCGATCGACCAGTTCTAACGGCGAAGTAGTCCACCAATTTACCCAGAAAGATGTCACTCAGAAGCTTGAACTGTCGCAACATAGCCCACAAACAGTTCGCACAACAGTATGTACATGTATTATGTGTCGTGCGCGTCTTATCCATTAAGGTACTGACGAATATCACACAAATGTGGATGGGCCCAATCTCGTTAATGATGGTTGGGCACTTGAAAGATCCAATACAACTCGATGGCGCTGCACTCGCAATCAGTGTGAGTAGACGAAATGTCACAATAACCTATTTTTACTGGAATGACGAAGTTATGATGCTTAGAAATGACAAAAAAATATGGAGAGAAAAAAAACACATTCAAATCATCTGAACATTCGCCTACCTTTCACAGAAATCTTGACACATTTTTTATGAAATTGCATTTCCACCTTAAATCCTCGGAGGTTCCTCGCTCCGATGGGAACTTATGCGCGTCCCTGTTCATAATGTCGTACTTGACGATTCTGGTTTGTTGTGTGTATAAGGTTGGGTTCCTGGAAATGTAGGCGTTTTAGAGGTGTTATTATTATTGTTGTTATTGTTGTTATTATTATTGTTGTTATTGTTATTATTATTATTGTTGTTATTGTTGTAATTATTATTGTTGTTAATATATTATGTTGTCGCCGTCGCCGTCGCCGTCGTCGATGTTTTGCGAACCACTTCATCACAATAATTACTATTAATTGATTATCATGACAAAGGTTATCAACGTCACGTGTGTGGCCACCGCTCAAGGCTTGGGAATGGGGTGTGACACGTTCTTCGCACAGGTGAGATAATCAAACACTTATAATGTAAAACACGCCGTGTAATAAAAACATACTTGTTCATGTTAAGTTATTATTATCTTGTTAACAGGCAAATGATGGTGTTCGTCGGCATCAACTGTTTCTAAGTAGCTATTATGTCTTGACTGACACCATAAGGGCCATTTCAACATGGCAACAACACTTATAACATAACTATCCCTTGCATAGTGGGAGGGTCCTTTCGCTATCATATTGTCCACATTCCGGAAGGTTTCTACTCGATGCTATTACCACGCATCCGTTTGGCCCTTTGACATGAGAACGTCATTCCAAGATACCAATAAGCAGTTAAAGTATTTTAATTATGAACGTTCACAGTGTGCTAATTCTTTTTCAGAATCAGAACTAGTTCATTATTCGCAACTTTCAGTTGGATTGTACATACATTCACGATAAACTACACAAAGCCACTCTAGTATAATTATGTTATAAAACACCAGAAATTACGATAAAGTAATTACTGCACATTTTGTGCATAATAACAGTAATGCAATTACACTAAAATTACATTTATACACATTCACTAAAACTAAACTAAAACGAACCATGAACCATGAATAATTACATTAACAAAGTTCGTTATAATTAAAATACATTAAAATGAAAACAAATAAATTACTTTATATATTAAAATTGTATGCTAAACCATACCTGATGAATAATTTAATTGTTTTGCCAGGTGAGATATTCAAAAACTTAAAATGTAATACACGCCGTGTAATAGAAACATACTTGTTCGTATTAAGTCTACCTCACTGGATTATTATTATTTTGTTAACAGGCACATGATGGGGTGCATCGGCATAAACAGTTTCTAAGCAGCTATTATGTCGTGACTGTCGTCATAAGGGCCATTCTCCAAAATCGTCTGACTTGAGAGAGGCCATTTTTTTTCATGTTCTCCAATCTCTTTTTATCCGATAAAATTTTAATCCGATGAAATACATAGCCTAAGCATTTAAATTATGACGTCTCTTTTGTTTAAATCCGAAAATTTACTAAGTGGCAGGCGTCGCATGTCAGGAATGTTACCCTCTACTGTTACGCCTGCTTCCAAGGTGCCGAGTTCGTTTTAACACCCTAAAGAAATATAAATAAATGCCGAAATTGAATTTCAGTTGTGTCTTTCGATAGTTATTATGTTGTTAGGGTGAGAAAGAGAGCGAGGGTGTTTATGGGGAACTCAATGGTCAGGAAGACCGACAGAATCTTAAACAAGGGAGATGACGTGGTGGTTTGTTTGCCTGGGGCCAAAATAGAGGCTATAACTGAGAGGTTAGAAAACATCGTGGGTTCGGGCAAGGGTGGATCTGTTTTAGTACACATACGGACAAATAACGTAGAGAGGGAGGGTACAACTGCCATAGTTAGGAAATACAGGAAGTTGGTCAGAACACTAAAGCAGACGGGTTGAGCAGGTAATACTGTCAGGGATTTTACCAGTAATAGGAAGGAGGGGTCACAGATATCGAAATTGCCGGGGGATGGCAATTAACATGCTAGTCCAGAAGCTATGTAGGGAAGAGGAAGTTGGATTTGTGGGGAAGTTTTGTTGGACGGGCTGATATGTACAATAAGGATGCGCTTCATATAAGTGGAAAAGGGGCAGCAGTATTTGCGGATGGACTCACAGCAGCAGTAGACAGTGCCATGGGTAACATAACAAATATTTTTGGTAGTAATTTAAAAAAAAAATAAAATCGCAGGGGGGTTACTTAGATATGCCTCGAGCAGGACAGGAGGCCACCAGTACAGACAAAACCAATAACAAAATGTCCTAAAAAACAGGTCTGAAGCAGGTTATAAATGCGTGTGTTTAAATGCTAGGAGTATAGTAAATAAGAAAGACGAATTAAACATTATGGTAGAAGATATTGACCCTCACATAATTGGTATTACCGAATCATGGACCAACACAGACATAACAGATGCTGAATTAGGATTGACAGGATACGTAATGTTTAGGAGATATCGAATAGGAAGAAGTTGAGGGTTATTTTTTATGTTAAATAATCTATTCAGGCTTATAAAATAAAATTAGAAAGGGAAGCAGATTGCGATGAAGCTGTTTGGTGCAAAATAGTTTCAGGAAATAAAAAATTAACTATTGGATTAGTTTACCGAAGTCCAGACATAAACGAAGAGGATAACACAAAAATACAAAATGCTATAAAGGAAGTTAGTAAAGGGGAATGTATCATAATGGGAGATTTTAACCATGGACACATACAATGGAAATCTCTAGAGAGTACAAGGGTTGAGGATCAACAATTTCTATTTTTAATTCAGGATAGCTTCCTTACTCAGCACGTGCTAGAACCAACCAGGGGAGATAATGTATTATATACAGTTTTGTCATCACAAAAGAATTAGCGGACAACGTAAAATACATGAACCATTGGGTAACAGTGACCACAATCAAATACATTTTGACATCAGCGTAAAATCAGAAAGTAAACATAAAAAACGTATAGGAGAAACTTCCACAAAGGTAACTATAAAGATATGAGAAAATACTTAGCAAATCTAGATTGTAATAACATGCTGATGAATAAGATCGCAACTGAATGTTGGAATATTCTAAAATATGAAATTGAGAGTATCATCGATAAATTTGTTCCCTTGAAAAACAAGGAAAACGGTCTAGAAAGAAACACTTGTCAAAAGAAGCTATTAGAAAAATAGTGTTAAAGAAACAATGTGGAGGGATTATAGGCGTAACAGAAAGGATGAAGACTATGTAAATTACAAAGAGGCACTTAAACTAGCTACAACTGAAATAAAGAAATCTAAAAGATGCTTTGAAAAAAAGGCAGGTAATATAAAAAATGACAGCAAGAGTTTCTATGCTTATGTGAGGAGTAAGCATAAAGTTCTAGATAAGGTCGGACCACTGGAAAACAACAGTGGAAACATAATTTCAGACGGGTTTCAAATGGCAGAGGTCCTGAAAGAGTATTTCAGCTCAGTTTTTACCACAGAAGTTATCAGCTCACTTCCAGTTCCATTTACTAAATTTGACGGCAGTAAATCAGAACATATAGGGCAGTTATTTGTAACACCTGAAATGATAGCAAAGAAAATTAAGAAGATGAAAGATAATAAATCACCGGGAGTTGATTGGATACCACCAAAACTGCTTAAGGAAATTGTTGAGCAAATTAGTACACCACTTGCAAAATGTTTTAACTTTTTACTAGAAAAAGGAATACTTCCTTCAGAATGGAAAGAAGCAAATATTACGCCGCTATTTAAGAAGGGATCGAGGAACAAGCCAGACAATTACAGACCAGTGAGTTTAACATCAGTTGTATGCAAATTACTCGAAACATTAATTAGAGACCACACTGTGGAATTCCTTGTAAAACGTAAATTATTCAATACATCTCAACATGGGTTCCTAAAAGCAAGGTCATGTCTAACCAATCTCTTATGTTTTTTGGAAGAAATTACAAAGTGGGTAGATGATGGGTCACCAGTGGATGTTGTCTACTTAGATTTTCAGAAAGCTTTCGATAAAGTGCCACATCAAATAGTGTTACTTAAACTAAAAGCCCGTGGTATAGGTAATTATGTAATCAACTGGATAGAAGAGTGGCTTACACACAGAAGACAGATAATAATAGTAGATGGTGAGATTTCAAACTGGAAATCGGTTCTGAGAGGGGTACCACAGAGATCAATATTATGCCCTATACTGTTTTTAATATATATAAATGATTTGGAAGATGATATATCTAGCAAAGTACTGGAATTATCAGATGACACAAAAGTATTCAGAAAGGTTACTAATGATACAGATAAACAACCTTTACAGGATGATCTAGATACATTTGTTAAATGGTCAGAAAAAATGGCAAATGTTATTAAATGTTGGGAAGCGTAAATGCATACGCATAGGGCATGGAAACATGGACGAAGAATATAAAATGGAGGATGCTGTACTAGGTAGAACTACACAAGAAAAGCACTTAGGAGTAACATTTAGTGCTGACATGAAAGTTTCAGAGCAATGTCGGATTGCTGCTTTGAAAGGAAATAAAATTATAATATTCACGTATAAGGAGAAACAGGTAATTGTACCCATGTACAAAGCAATAGTTAGACCACATTTGGAATATTGTATTCAAACATGGAGGCCGTATCGTAAAAAGGACATAGAAAAGCTAGACAGAATAAAACGAAGAGCAACTAAAATGATTCCAGGATTGAGAGACCTTAGTTACGAAAGCCGCTTATTACAATGTGGTTTGACAACACTAGAGACCAGGAGACTAAGAGGAGACCAAATAGAAGTGTTTAAAATAGTGAACGGTTATGAGGATGTTGATAGGAATATGTTCTTCAAACTCAAAGAAGGCAGTAGAACCAGAGGACACAAAGCAGCATTAGTTAAGGAGCAGTGTAGTTTGGATATGAGAAAGTACTCTTTCTCGCAGAGGGTGATAAATGAATGGAACAAACTGCCAAATGATTGTGTTAATGCTACTAGTGTGAATATGTTTAAAAATAGAATTGGCAGATATCTGATACGGGCAGGCTACACATAGATGAGAAAATTATTGGACCCTCGATAAGCCAATGGCTTCCTTGTCTACTTGTCATCTGGAACTTGTTGTTTGGGATGGCAATCTTGTTAAATCTTGTTAAATCTTATTATTGATTTTTTTGTGAGATCGTTATGCCAAATACTTTTTTGTGGAATATATTCCTTGTAAAACATTTCTTTGTTTCATTATTTTCATAATTTCCTTTAATTTCCGGTACCTCCTGTGTCACTAACATTATATGTTTGTAGCAATTATGCAACTGATTTCGCTTCCATCCTGACATATTGACATATCCTGTTTTTCTTGCAGTAGCTTTTTAACATCCTTCTGATACCTCTGAGCGAAATGGTCAGAATTTATCTTTAGTTGTGCAACATTAAAGCTTGGTACATGGTGCAACAACAATCACCACACCTTGGATACCGGGCGTAATAACCATCTGATAATATTTTTGAAGCAAAGTTGTTATTTTCCATATAATATTCCAACACTGGTGTTTTCTCTGCTTCTTAATGTCGGAGAGCAATATAAAAAATATTATCTTCCTAACGGACCTTAGTTGAACGTTTTGGCGACAGGTGATTAACTTGCTACCAGGCGTAACAGTTGTGGTGAAATGCTGAACATTCGTCTAAATGGGATTCTCTTCACGTGTAATTGATAGCATCCCATGATACAGCATTCATGTATACAACAATTGTTGTTATTTCGTATTTTATGAAGTAATTACTTTCATTAATTGTATCTCAATCCATAACAAAGTTTGGTACCGGGCGTACCCAGTTAAAGTTTAACAATTTGTTGGACAGCACAAATATCAAAAGTAAAGGCACTTATTCAAATAACTACTGTGAAATAATACATTCATCATGAATTTGATTATACTCTGCTTTCTAACCAAAGTTAATTTTGGGAAATCGGTAATTTGTAGTATTATATACGCGGTCGCTTGGTATCGGGCGTAACAATAAAAATGTGTTCATTAAAAAGCAAATAAGTTTTGGGTAGGAGCAGCTATTGTAGGGGATCTATATTAGAATATGTGACACACATTGGAAAGTTTAATTTAACATAAGTTTACTTTAACATATGTTTTTACACTATAAAGGGACGTGGACCCTTCTTTGGCATACTACTATAGGAAAGGTATATATTTACTTAAAGAACTTGTTGAGACAAAGCAAGTGGTATGCAAATTGTAATAATACTATTTTAGATAAAGAAATAAGCAAGCAATAAGGCGGGGAAACTTCATAACGAACAATTTTGGAGAGTGGCCCATAAGCTTAACACATGTTGTTTTAATGTGTGCGTGCATACGTGCGTGCGTGCGTGCGTGCGTGCGTGTTTGCGTGTATGTCAACCGTGTGTGTCCATTCGTTTTTGCAGTCGTTTGGAAGTAAAAACAAAAAGATGGTTGGCATCTACGTACAGAAAGGTGGGTATCACATAACATATTTTGTAGAGAGGTGCCGCTGTATAAAGCGAACCCGTTAACACTACAATATTTAACAAGCACCCATCTCTAAGTTAGAAATAGTTATTTGTCCAAATCTCTGAAAACTATTCATAGACATATGTAGTTGACACCGCTTAGATAGGTGCATTTGGAGGAGTCGAAACTTTTTTTTTTTAAAGTTGGATTTAAAAACAATAATATGACATTATGATATGCTTGATCATAATATGTCACATAAACTAATTATATATATATATATATATATATATATATATATATATATATATATATATATATATATATATATATATATATATATATATATATATATATATATATATATATATATATATATATATATATATAATCACGGGCTGTCATTTTCCATGCCATAAATGTGAGAGCTTGTAGATAAGAAACTGACTCCCACATAACGAGAATGAAACCGCTCTTTCCCCCAACCTTGATGGGTCTACCTCAGGAATACCGGGATTATGAGATCATTAATACGTCGATTCCACTTAACTGACTCATTTCTGGCCGGAGCAATTTGATTATATCAACCGGCTGACTCGATTACGCGGCGTGTTTTCATACAGTGCCGCGGAAATTAGGAATTATTCTATCACAACTAATATAATATTATGATTGAACTAAACGGCAGATTCTGTTATCAATATTTTTGTTAAGTGGATTCCTCTGTTCCTTGCTACAGTTGCGTATTTACTGGCGTCTCCGTCACTTGTAGCGATGTAGGCCTACATCTCGCTACTAGCTCTAATGCCGTCACATGCTTGATTAACATCGACATTTCCGTTATCTTTTTGTAGATGTGTACCTTGCTGCTGTATAACAGTTCTGACATCTTCCATTTGGCTCTAATGTTACGGAACACACGATTCACACATCTCCGTTATCTGTTGTAGCGGTGTACGTGTTCCTTCTGGCTATAATGCCGTGTATCGCCGTTTATCTCAACACAACAAGTATCCTTCTTTTGATTGGACAGAACCCAGAAGTCTCAAGGTTTATATATTTACATGAAAATTGTACTGTTTGGAAGGTGGCATATATGTATTGATTAACAGTAATTGTCGTATTTATTCAACCATATGTTATTGTTGCTATGTTCTACAAATAATAACATACATTCGATTTCACGTGTTATTAAGGGGACACTTTAGAGTTTACCTTACATATAACGTTAATGACTTACGCTGCTTAGTTAATTCAATAGAATGATGGAATACATATTATCAAAACGAACATGTTTTTTACTTTTAACATTCCACATTTCAAGGAGGTGTGGCATAAGGCTTCTTCACGTGTCGACAGTTCATACTAAACGTATTGTCCGTCCTGATACAGTTACATTCAAGAACGTTTCTGTATTTTTGCGTCATTTTGATGTTATAAATATATTATATTATATTATACTGGTACAAACGGGTACCCTGATCAAGTTGTCACTTTCTGTCTTTGACAGGCTGGCAGGGCGCTATCTGGTGATCTTTATTCCCGGGGCTCTAGTAAGTATGCCATTGTCAAACAAAATCATGAAGGATGCACGATCATTATTATATATCGGCAAAACAGTAATAATTGTCCATAATTTGCTCAATGGGCGTATGCCAACTGAAACGTACCCCAGCACATTGTGTTACGAAATGAACTAACAGTAGGGACACCTTAAACAATAAAGGATGTATTCTAGCATCTAAACAGCTCGAAGCCGAAGTAAGCCTGACACGCCGTCGACGTACAACGCGTGCAGCAGCAGTTGGTTCATCTAAGGCGTTTGGAAATTTCATTTGGGCACAATTAAGACTTCTTTAATGTCACTGAACAATTGTGATATAATGTTCTTTGTACTGATGTAAAACTTATCGAAGCTATGCGTTTATTTGCCGGATGATTTACAGTCAATCGCTGTCCCGTCCAGCTTCGATGAGAAGGGTAGGGTTATTTCCAACATTATATCCGCTTGCTGTCTGTCTCTGGTGGGGGAAGACGCCGCCATATGATTTAGTCCATCAATTACGTTGATAAAAAGCTAAGTGTTTTCAAATGTATGATCTAACAATTCGTATAGATGGTATATGACAATTTGGAGTACACCGCATTACTTAATTAATACGTGCATATTACTACGCTATACGCGTTGTCCTTGGTTACCAACGTGCCGCACCGTAGAATCTACATACATTTAAATGTGCATTGTTCCTAATAAATTGTTCCTTATATACTGGAATGTATCACACCCAAGTCGAACTCGTTGATCGTGAGTTAGCAACATGGAAGGAGAAGCTGAAGGGGAAGTCACTGCGTGATAGCTAAAGGGGAAATAATTGCTAGACGAGGGACACAGAATGGAACTAAGGACGCAGTAAAGAAGCCAACAAAAAGACGCATCGGCTTCGTCGACGATGTGGAAGAATGGCCGTATGTGATATACGGCGAGCCCTTCGTGAATTGTAGACCTCGGGAGATTGTGTCAGTTGTAGAATGGCTGCACATCAGGAGTGCATTCTTTTATCTGCCCTATCAGCAAGTCTGCGAGTAAGTAAATTGTGCATAACACTGCCTGTTTGGATCCAATAAAACACAATGCGTTTGTTTCATATTTAGCAATAGTTTGTTTAATTTCAATATTCATGGAGAATGGAGAAAGACTGTAACTGTAAAAGAAGCCCCCGGTGGCGTCTTGCCCCATAGGTGGGGACGTTTTACCCCCCAGGCCTGGGGCAAGAAGCCCGCTTTGGACAATATATTAATTAACATCTATGCACTGTTAGTTGTGTCAGTCTTCACTAATATGTTGGTATTACATGACGTAACCACACAACAATTGTATGACTTTATTAATACCTCAAAATAATAAGCTTATCAGTAATTAATTAACTAACTAACCATTTTTTCTTAAGGGGGGCCCCTTGCCCCAAACTACTCTAAAGTTTTCGCCGCGAGTCATACACATTTCAAACGGAATTTGCCTTTTCGAAAAGGAAAACGGATTTTGCCTTTTTTAGCGGAATTGAAAAGGAATTTGCTCTTTTGAATCGGAATTGAATCGTAATTTGCTTTTTTTGAAAGGGAAGATCATTGTCCCTGTAGCAGTAATGCTGCCTTGTACTTACCCGACGCAACATTTTTAAAATTGGTCGTCTTGTTTTCCTCTGTAGAGTTTCTTCATGTACACGATCCTATCGAAATATCTACAGACCCAGGTGAGTCTCCAGCATCAGCCGTCTAAACCTGTCATACTTGCGATGGCTGTCGTAATAGTTCCGTGTAATGTTTTATTTCGAAACAATTTCTATTTTACCATAACGTTTGTGCTACCTCGTGAGGTGTTTGTAGCTTTTCCCTGTCACTTATCACCATATGCGAACACACGGGCAAAAAAAAAACGTATACAAATGGACACACACGCACGACATATTTGAACAGTGGCATGATGTTATTGAATGTACACGCACATGCAACCCCTCCCCCCACACACACACGCACACGCACACACACACACACACACACACACACACACACACACACACACACACACACACACACACCCACACCCACACACACACACACACACACACACACACACACACACACACACACACACACACACACACACACACACACACACACACGATGTTACAATATGTAGAGTTTATACTCAGACTTGTTGGCAAGCCACAGATTAGCAGGTAAATTCAAGTCTCAAGTCAATTACCTCCAAGTCCAAGTGAAATCTCGAATCGTCCAGGGATTATCAATCGTCATTATTTTGGTAGTTTATTATTACAGTAATGTTTAGCGGGAAATTTATGCGAATACTGCCCTGCCAAAACATTAGCCAATCATAATAATGATTGTATTCGGTGCGGCCTGTCACAACATTAGCCAATCATGGTAATGATTGTATCGTATAGCAAGTCAATGACTTTCAAGTCCAAGTCAAGTCTCCATTCATCTCTCTGAGTCCAAAAAGTCGCAAGTCATAAAACGATTCGAATCATCTGGTTTACATTCTATGCAATTATTTTATGATAAAAAAGGTCAGACTTTGATAGTTCAATAATTAGTTCCACTTACTTGCAGAACATTGTCATACCAACTGTGATAATCGGAATTGTGGCGAATTCGTTGAATGCAGGGATGCACTACGTGTTCTTGTATCAGCTGCACTGGGGCACAGAGTAAGTACAACCCGATATTACAATGATAAGGAGGTAAGATGATTAATATAATCATTATAGCAATGTGGTATGACAACGGTAATAATAGTGTTGACCCACATGCCGTTTTGTTTCGGTTGAGATCAGTATTACGTATAAATCCCTGTTGTTCATTGGTTGGTCAGCCTATAGCAATCAAATTCCGATCAAGTGTCGTCATCTATCAGACTACAAAGTATACGTACATCAAACGAAATCCGCTAAGTTTCAACCACGAAATATACTAAATAACTAAATAATTACGCTAGGTTTCGCCAAAAATCTTCCTGGCTATATGCTTACTTTCGATGCGGGTTTCGAAACAAAGGTATTTGTGATTCGACCGCTACAAGATTGTCATTCGATGCTATGCTAAATACGGAATACAACTATATTTCTCCCCACCCCCACCCCCAGCAAATTCGTATTGGATACGGATAATCCGCACAAAACGGCATGTATGTAGTTAGTATAATAATAATAATAATAATAACAAGAATATTAACAACAACATGTATAATAATAGTAATAACAAAATATATTATAACAGTAATAACAAAATGCATAATAATAGTGATAACAAAATGTATAATAATAGTAATAACAACATGTATAGTAATAGTAATAATTAAATGTATAACAATAGTAATACTACACATGTATAATAATAGTAATAACACAATGTATAATAATAGTAGTAATAACATGTATAATAATAGTAATAAAAAGCAATGTGAAAAGATAGAAACCGTATTGACTGTGGTGATGCTAGTTACAACAAAGTTAATTAATTGTTATTGTTGTTGTTATTTATATTAGTATTTTTATTATTATTATTTCAACTTTTTATGACTGGTATTAATTTATCAATATAAATAAATATAAATATATATATATATATATAATATATATATACATATACATATATGCATATATATATATATATATATATATACATTATTTTTATTCTTGTATTTTTTATTATTATTATTATTTCTACTACTTTTATTAAGGTATTAATAATTATACAGCTACATTATTTTTATTTTTTTTATTATTGTTATTGTTGCTATTATTTATACTACTTTAATTATTACTATGGTATTAATATATATATATATATATATATATATATATATATATATATATATATATATATATATATATATATATATATATATATATATATATTAATACCAGAGTAATAATAAAAGTAGTAGAAATAATAGCAACAATAACAATAATAATAAAAATAAAAATATTATTTTTATTGTAGTTATTATTATTATTATTATTATTTTGTTCTACTACTTTTATTATGACTGGGGTATTAATATATACTACTATATCATTTTTGCAGCGCCTCAGCGCTGTCACAAGCCGTGTCACATTTCATCATGTTCAGTGTGACGCTAATTTACATTCGATGGTCGAAAATCTACGAGGAAACATGGGATGGTAGGCGAATAAACTATTTATTTGAGTCAAATAAAGCGTCGAGTTGATATGTCAACATTTCATTGGTATAATTTCTGTAAATTGAATGTTATGTAGTCGTGCGAAATTTGTGTAATGTATAATATCCACGCGTGTGTGAAATAACATGGTTATTTATACATGTTATGCTAATGGTTGGAACAGATGGGAATTCACACAGGTATAGTATATTTCCCAGAATAATTTGCCTTTCTTTTTTATTTGGTTTGACCAGTAACAATTACTCGTTGCGTAACGTCAAAACGGCTTTGAATTTCTGTTAATCACGTGAAATAGTCGCCAACTCTTGGGCTAACGTGATAACTGTTATTTGTTTCATACAACACCGCACGACGAGATGTATTCCGTTTTAAGCAGCGAGTTGTGTTCAACCCAACTGGAAGCAGGACATTATTATTCATTCGATTGCAATTTGTATTGGTCGTAGGTTGGACAACGGAAAGTTTGCAGGATTGGGGTAAATTCGTTCGAATTTCAATTTCCGGGATGATAATGTTGTCTTTGGAGTGGTGGACTTTCGAGATCGGGACTTTTCTGTCAGGTAAAATATACAAAAACGTACATGCAAACGCACACAAACGCAGATACAACAGAGAGGTAGAGATATATAAAGAGATAGAGGGGAGCAAAACAGACAGACCGACAGAGACATATATATAATAATACTACTACTAATAATAATCATCATTTATTCACATAAAACAACACATAATGTAATTGAGGGTGATTACTAAAATAAGTAATCACTTGTCCAGCTAGTGATCATGCATAATCAATAGAGGCAGAGGGGAGAGAATGAAAACTGTCAAACATGTGTATACACGTATGTTTACAAACGATAATTGAAATATCACAAAATATAGCGCTTATTTCCCATGAACAATTTAAATAATTGTTTTAATTTGTTATGTTTAATTTGTACTGATGATAGCACGATTAATTAGATAGCATAGCAAAAGAAGAGGACCATTGCATTGACACTCCATTAAGTATAATATTTCAGGGTGATAATCTCTAGAAGTGTCACATGCTAAGAAATATCAAGCAACGATAATCATATCCTTAAAATGTTATTCCACATAAACATAGACAATAACAATGTCATGTAACGGCTGTGAACTAGTTACGTTTAGAAAATATAACCAATTATTTACTAAAGCGACACAAGTAAGCAACGCCCCGTCCTATTGCAGGTATGCTTGGGCTGACGGAACTCGGTGCGATGTCTGTTGTTCTACAAGTCGAGGCTATGGTGTACGTGGTATGTCCGACACACCTTAATTAACGTTGTATTATGTACGTTGCGTGTGGTTTCGAAAACACCGAATCAGTTCGTATGATTTAGAAAGCTGACTATGACGACGATGTGTAGCCATGGCCTCGGTTAGGCCGGTGGCGTCTCATCGCGATCTCTCTAGCCTTTTCGAGTTTACCATCTGTTCGATGTTTGATGTTGTCAGTCCATTCAATGTTTCATATACTTCTTTGGTGGTTTCCTGGTAGTTACTCTTCTATGCTGCTACGTACCAGATTCTCAGGTATTTTCCAATGGCCGTGCATAGCCAGCTTTCTTCTCTAGATCTAACGTAGCAGCCCTTCTTCTTCTTCTTTCTTTACCCCCTACTTTCCTACTTTATCTCTTACCCAGATGAAGGTATTGTTCTGCGTAGAGGTTTACGTGTTAGGACTACTGCAAGACAGAGCACAGTTTAGTATTTCTGAGAAACTGTTGCAACCGATTATGTAAACATCGACCAGGGAGATGTATTCATCACCATTAGCGTGGTCTATGTTTCCATCCCATTATAATCATTTAGCTTCTCAACGAGAAAAATGATATGATATTTTGCTATTTTGCAGGTGGTTCTTGGTATTCAGATAGCAGCATCTATACTGATTGGACAGAAGTTGGGCGCAGAGGACAAGTTGGGAGCTTTGACTATGGCCAGACTAGTTATCTTTGTTTTGAGTTAGTAACTGCAGCAGTAGACCCTTTATAAAAAAATCTACCATAATTTCAATAGAACAAAACAACAAGAACAAGATGTTTATTTGACCCCAAATTAAATCATGCAGTGTGCAATTTACTTATAGGTATATTGCTATATTTTATATACATATATTATATATATATACTTCATCTGTAATTAACCTAAACTCATAATAATAAAAAGGGGTCAGTGACTCCTAATAAGACAAATTAGTCGCTGTGACATGAGCCACGCATTATATCAAACTATTTTTGGCCTCTCGTCATATATATATATATATATATATATATATATATATATATATATATATATATATATATATATATATATATATATATATATATATACACACATTCTTTATTTTAATTGTTTTTTAGTACGGTGTATATCTCTTTGGCTGATCTTCTATTTTCAGTATTCAATACTTTTGCGGAGTT
>OY759269.1:42433238-42460738 GCA_963662155.1 Lamellibrachia columna | reverse complement strand
TGTCTAATTCCTAATAGGGCTGGTGATCTCGATCTCTAAACTCACTATACTCCCTCCCAGTTTAGCTGTGATCAGCTGTAAAAGGAGTATCATCAAGCATCAAGCATTAGGATATGCGGAGTGGTGGTATTGCAATATGATATGTGGAGTGGTGGTATTGTAATGCGTTTGGATTCATCGAGGTCATGTTAAGACAATAAATAAGAGATATTGTGCATATTCTTTGAACAGGCGATAAAGCGAGCTGGTTGGAAGGTGGAAGTGGTGCCTACTAAAGACGATCATGACATAGATCTTTACCAAAATACAAGTAAGAAGTATATTTTCAGAAGGCAACCATCGCATATTTGTGTTTGTTTAATTAAGCCTAGATGTCCATAATGAAAGGAAATCAGTTAGACATAAAATGCCTTTGTTGTTCTCACAAGTGACAGTGCTAAGACTTGCTAGCTGAGTCTTCTGAAGAAGTTTGGTGACTCAATTCAGACAGCCCGCACCAGTTTTGGCTAGCGCCAATTTGTAGAATGGTTTAATTACAAAGGGACTATTGAGTCCTAGACATTGGCAGGTGCTAATCCACTCTCTCAGCAAATATTAGTTATGGTCGCTGCCAGTCACAACATTCGTAACAATTTCCCAATTTTTATGTGTCATCACGTTTAATGAAGTACTGGCCGAATATGATATTTATATGGAATAGTGCTTACAAGCAGTGCATACATACACTTTTCAGTAGATCATAAACCAGTAACCTATGTCTAAGAGAAAACTTCAACTAATGACACATTTTTCAAGCCACCTGCATTGATAGGTCTCACCCTGGAATTATCTATAAACTGAGTCTTTGTAGTACAACATTTGAAGATCTGGGATGAGAACATATGTCCAAATTTGAACAAAGAGTTCAATGTTACCATGTGGCAAATGGCAATTTAAAAAAAAAAGAACTCAGAAGTTCCTGCTCAAATCAATGCTTACGTTGAATTCAATACAGGTTACAGCTCCTGCTCTAAGATGATATTTGTTGTCTGCCTGCACATATATGAAAACATGCCCTTTCTGTGTGCTAGAAATATGTGAAGCCATAGACACAAAGGATGACGATGTGATGTGCACATTGATAGAAACAATCCTATATGGATGGCCAGAAATGAAAGCAGACGTGCCGAGTCAGTTTGCATCCTACTTCCATACGGATATTCAGTACAAAATGGACTGTTATTCAAGGGTGACAGAGTTGTCATTCCGCACAGTCTACGCCCCGAAATAGGAGAGGCAATACATTCATCTCACATCGGAGTAGAAGGATGTCTGAGAAGGGCTAGAGAATTCGTCTACTGGAGAGGCATGAATGCCGAAATAAGGGGGCACATATCTTCTTGTGCAGAGTGCAACATTTACCCTACATCGCTACAAAAGGATACCATGATATCACATGAGTCACCCGACCGACCTTGGGAAAGTGTAGGGGTTGATCATGGAATTGCAAGGAAGAAACTACCTGGACACTGTGGAATATTGCAGCAATTTCTGGGAAGTAGATCGTCTAGAAAGCACCAAATACGCCGTTGTCATAAGAACACTGAAAGCGCACTTTGCAAGATATGTCTCGCCATCGGTCTTAATTAGTGACAACGGACCTCAATTCATAGTGGATGAGTTTCGCAAGTTCCCACGAGAATGGGACTTTGAACATCGAACAAGTAGTCTTACCCATGCCAAATCGAATGGAATAAACGAGTTAGCTGTCAAAACAGCAAAACGTCTACTGAAAAAGCAGCAGACAGTGGTAGAGATCCATACCTCGCCACATTGGACTACAGGAATACGCCTACGCAAGATTCTGATGCGCACCCATCTCAGCGTAACTAAGGTAGAAGAATGAGAACGCTGTTGCCCATGACAGCGACGCCGCTGACACTACGTCATGTTGATGTAGAGTTTGCAAAGAAGCGACAAAAACTGAAGAACATCAGAAGCACGTGGTATCACAACAAAGGCGCGAAAGACCTCAACCCACTGGAAGAAGGTGACTCACTTAAACCCAACCATCTTAGGAAAAAAAGGTTGGAACACAGGAAACATCAACAAAAGATTCGATGAACGGTCGTATAAAATCATGTCAAAAACAGGAATCATCAGACGCAATCGGGTCGATCTGAAAAAAACGAACGACGAAGGTGCGGCTGTAACAGGCAGTGCAAACGAACAAGATGCCAATCACAGCATCAACAAAACACTCGACTCAACACCGAATAAAACACCACAAAAGCAAATACCAAATACAACACAACGTCACAGCAGCCCCGAACAAATTAACCGAGACGTTACTACTAACAGAGGTGTGAGGGAGTCGAGAGAATAACCACCGATCAGATACATAGACTTTCAAATAAGAAATTAAATATCACAAATAAGTCACGTGAACTGTAAACTGTGACGTACAGTCGTATGAGATACACTGTTTGTTTTGTTAAAGTGAACTTTAATGAGTAACGTGAACTTTAATCTGTAACGTACAGTCGTATGAGATACATTTTATGTTTTGTTGAAATTGACATTTCGACAATGTTTGCGACCGAGAAATAGAGCAGGTCACATGTTATGTTAGTATGGCATTAAACACAACACCACGATATAAGTATTGTTTCAATAGCCACCCCAGTGGGGCATATTAACAATGGGTAATTGGCTTGCTACGCCTGCGTTGTTTCATTGAGCAGGCATTTATGATTCCATCAAATTATTAGCCTACAGCTTACTAATAGCTTAGCCATTGTTTGTACATTGTTTATAATATATAGGGTAACAACATAAGAAAACTGATCTTTATTTATAAGTTCGTGGCAATAGATGTTATTGAAAAGTAATATACTTGTATATATTACTTTAGGGTATATTACTACTACTATTACTTTTGAAAAAATATCATTATCTCAAAGAAAAACAACGTCTATTACCTATTACAATTACTAATATATATTACTATTACCCCATGCCTGGGCGTTACCTGACTGTATTACATTGCCAGCAAAGGGGTCATCCATAAGTGTGTCAAGCTGACATGGGGGTGTGTCGAGGTATGCGTTACGGAGCGGGTTACGTGGGGTTGGGTGTGTACTGGTGATCGTTACGTTCGTTATTAAACAAGTGTTTTGCTCGTCAAGCTCTCAAAAGCATTGATTGCGATGCCAGTCTGGGGGTATTTTTTTAATGAATTCCAACGGGAAAGGAATGCGGACTCCACCATGCATCAGTGAAGCCAATCCCGAACTAACGTCACCAAGAACTAACGTCCGTACGTGGGTGATGTTGAATTGGAGTGGCTTGGTGTGGAGGACGTAGACATTCATTGTACTCACCAAACAGTCTGGGGCACCAATAATCCCCATTGGGAAGCACTATGAATCCTTGGGAGGATGTCTAGTGTGTGGTAGGCACACAAGTATAGGTGTTTGTGTTTTAGTGTGTCATGACTACGACTCATGAGTGTATCAGTAAAGAGAAGAACAACCAATGGCTTCATTGTAAGCATAATTACCCATATTAAAAGTACATAGCTATGAACATGGTAATGGTGTTACGTTTTAGTTATACAGGCATAATATTATATTCTACACGTGAACTATGAAACAATGAAGACATGCTACGAATGCTAAAATAGCTGTATGCATAATAGATGTGGGGTCTTTCTCAAAACGAAATTAGTTTCGCGTCACATACTGTATGGATAGCCCAGCATATGGCTCTTGTCTTTCGACAGCGTCCACTGCCAACACATCCCAGTCGGCGACAGTAGAGAGGACGCCGGACCTCAACGAGGAGGACGGCCCCAGTCTTGCGTCGGGGCTCGAGACTATTGTGGATGAAAAGGTGATTTGCTGTAGCGCGTGTAGTCATAATTCATGGAGAACCATTGCCCAGTTAAACATTTAATAAATGCGCTGGCCAAAGTAGGACGGATTTATTTTTAATATTTAGAGTACACTTCTCTTTGTTTTATTTGACGTGCGTAGTTGTGACGGGGTGCGATAACAAAGGGAATGGAACGTCGGTCTCTTAAACGACATCACCAGGTTTTAATAATCATGTAGCCGTTTCGCAGCATTATCAATATAGTTCACCCCTACCCCAGTAGAGTCAGCTGATGGACGAGTTACTGTCTATATTTAGACTTTGCCTTTCGCTAATGAATTGCTTTCGCTCAATTTCTGCGACGTAAAGCTTCCGAGAGTTAGTGTTTGTTTTGTGTATTGTTTAAATAGGCGCTGGAAAAAGCAGGGGCGAAAGTGAAAGCGGTGCCGAAAGAAAACGATTCTATCACAGAACATAGCGAAAATACAAGTAAGAATTATACTTGTCAGAAGGCAACCATCGCTTGACTTCCTGTACAATGTACATTCGTTTTTATATTGTGTATACCGAGAATGTATGTATTTGGTTAATGTGATAAAATGTCCACTCTAATTGTCAAAGCATACGGAGCACTTACTTTGTTTTCAAGGAAAACAGGTTGCGCAACATTTGTCGTTTATGTCACCTGCATTATCTAACTAACTATGTGGGACCCCAGAATAACTCATAAAATGGTTATCTTCTTTCAACAGCATCCACTACGAACACAACCCAGTCGGCAGCAGTAGAGAGGACGCCGGACCTCAACGAGGATGACGATCTCACTGTTGAGACGACGACACTTTCCACGACGCAGCTCGTAATCAGGTAGAGCAGCAATGCCCTCAATCGGATAGTTTGTGACGTGCGATCCCGCCGCGTGGCGGACACGCACACAGGTAGCGCAGTATATATTATAACCAACTGGATTAGTAATTGCATTCAGGCGGGTAAGTTTATCAGTTTAAGGTTCTTTTACAGTGATAGCTAATGTGCAACAAGAAGTATATTTGACAACGTATACAGGTATATACAGGTATTGTCGTTCAGACACAACATTACAAACATTCGGCGTATTCCGTAATAACTTTACTCACACTTGCGACACAATAACGAGAGCAACATGCTCGTGATTTCGGCGAATCTTGCCCAGTATATTTGTGAGATAATGATGTCAAGAATTTTAATGAATTTTCATAATTATGTTTCTGTACAATAACAAGCTACCCTATAAATATCGATAGCGTGAATGTTATTGGTTTGACTTCGACAGCAGTTTGACCAGTGCGTGGCTCTACGCTCAGCTTTGACGATTGTTGAGCTATTTTGGAACGTGAAATACTCGCGACAAACCAAACTGTGTCCACGATTGTATTGACAGGCATGCACTGTTACCTGTTAACATCGCTACCTGAAATTGTAGTTCAATATAAAACAATACAATAATCCAAAACTCAGTTTGGGTATGGGTGGGTCAATGGTCTACTTTGATCATGGAAAAAAAGCCGGACAAGTATATCTTTGGAGAGTTTGTCCCGATTGATATTTTGCAAAGACTGGCTGTCCAATCACTGCATCGACAGTGCGTGCACAGGGCATCCACGTTTCCAATTATTTTGTTTATTAGGGTGTGGGTGGGTAGGTGGGTGGGTGTGTATGGTCGAGCGCATACAAATAGTTTTAGATTATTGTATTTTGTATTTACGAATTATTTTGATTACTGGATTATTTTCTGAGGTTGCTTTCTGTTCACTAGGCGCGGCTCCATCTTACTTCTAATGAGCCTTATCCTGGGAGGCGGCATAGCTGGCCATCTGCTCATTCCGGTCCAATCATCCACGTTTCTCCAGTCGTTCACCAATACGACAACCGCGATCCCTGCTGACAACATTACGTTGTGACTACGTACTGTATTACATGCAGTGCATTTCGTGACATCAGCAACCGCTGCGTTCAACACAACGTGCACAAGTTTACGTATACATAATAGTAATATTACATATACTGTGCATGTATTGTTAAAACACTTTCTAATAATATATTAACAATTAACCAATGTAATGGGTCAAATAAAGGACACATTATTGTCTGTCTGTTTGTCTTGTAAAAGTGTAAAATAGTTTATGATATTGTGATAAGAAATAAGAGCAAACAAAACATGAGGTGCCAAGTAACTCTGCACAAAAGAGGGGTCTCCCCTATGCCGGATTAACCATGGTATAAATGGTACACACGTACCAGCCGCCCCCCCCCCACAAAAGAGGGGGTCTCCCCAGGGCCGGATTAACCATGGTACAAATGGTACACACTTGAGCCCTGAATCATTGAAGTCTTACCAGAGGTGACGATGTGGGAGATGTTGATCAAGATAAATATCTGAAGGATGCTTTCCCCAATGTGGAGGTATTGCTTCTCAAATACCTGACTTTGATGCTTAGCAACTGTAGCGGAGAGGTATTTTTCCGAGTTGAAACTGATCACGGATGAGTACCAATCCATAGTGAACCAGAGCAGACTGTGAGTGCTTATGCTCATATATAGTTGAATAAACGTTAAAGTATGGCGGTACCTCCAGAGTCAATACCACCCATCTCTCTAAGATCGCACCAACGGTAAATGTTACTTCTTATATAGGGCTGTACCCATTTCTTATGACTGCTCATATCTCATTACTCTTCACCCCCTGGCATACCTTTTCTTTTACACTTCACCCCCTGGCAGACCTGTCCCTTCCAACACCAACTCGACTTCTCCGTGAAGCATTCAGCCATGCTGCAATTTCTGATCGAAGACTATCCGTTCACATATATCCACCAATGCCTCTTGCCACGTTTTCACTTATACAGCGGGGTGAACAGAGGCAACGTTAAGTGAACGAAATTTCCCCGAGTTTCAAAAGGCAGCAAGAGGATTCAAACCCCTGTTCTCTAGATTGAGAATCCGATGTTCTAATCACGGCACCACTGCGTCCTACAAGTCAACAACCACACTACTTAATAAAGTTGCCATCGCCTGCGCTCGTCGGATCGCTGCCTCACTGAATAACGACCTGCGTGTCGTCGTGACAGATGACCACACCTCGCTGTCCAAGTAATCAACAACGCTACATGCGTCCAATCTTTGACCACACGAGTGAGAGCCTTTCAATCTTAATCATTATCTGCAGCTTGTCGTAATGCACTAAGTCGACGCGGTGGCTTAGTGTCGTATCCGCAGCCAAGGCGTCAACCTGGAGCAGTCGGTCGGCAGTGTCAACAGTATGGACGTGGAATACATGTCACGTTTCGTTGCACCGTTCTTCGGTGGAATGGCTGTCTGCCTGACATTGACTCGGTTCTACATCCGGAAGCACAGACGATGGGAGAATAACACTCGTTTGGACGGCAAAACGGTGTTGATTACGGGTGAGTACTGAGCGCTGAATTCATCTAACTGATGGTCTTTGGTCACAGCGTGTTCGTACATGTGCCTCTGTGGGCGCATTGTTTCCTTATAAACTATTATGTCACGTTATTATATTATGCAATATACGCATGGGTCCGTTAAAAAAACGTGCGAGTGAGTGATACAAGAAAGATAAATAAGAAAAGGGACACACACACACACACACACACACACACACACACACACACACACACACACACACACACACACACACACACACACACACACACACACACACACACACACACACACACACACACACACACAAACACACACACACACACACACACACACACAAACACACACACACACACACACACACACACAAACGCACGCACTCATAAGCACACACACAAACGCGTGCGCACGCACACACACACACGCACACGTACAGGAAATGAGATACGAAAAGGGTAAACGTACGTAGGAAAATTAAATAGTGTGTGTAAGTATATGCAGCATATACGTGGTGCGGGCAAGCGAGCGATCGCGTGAGAACTAATAAATACAAAAGATGTTGAATCGCTTTTCGTTTGGCGCTGGAGTGACAGACAGCCAGTTGGGAATAAATAGCGCGCCACCTAGTGAGTTTCTATTAAAGACATGTGGTGTAAATTAGCAACACTACGAAGTTCTTCCTAATCTTTATTAAGCGTGTCATAACTACTAGGTTATTCTCAAACCTAACCACTTCTAGACATTAAGCAGCTTATTATTGTGTACCGAGTCTTTAGGCCTGGTTATTATTATAATACATCGCAATTCGACAAATCATAAGCTGTGTAGGGAACAGGTATACGATCTTAGCAAATTATGTTTGATACATTTCTTCGCCCAGTTCGTTTCCGTAAAATCTGAGTGATATTCATATAATACATCAAAATAAGTGCTCGTCAACACTGAAAGGCCTCCGGTTACACAAGCGAGTTATGCCCCGATTGTTCGGGCGACGCCGCGTCGCATGATAAGACACAGCTAAATTATGTGTGTGTTTACACGCGCGACGAGTTCTGCAGCTGTCGGTCGAGGCAGTAGCTGAGTTGTCACAATGTCTGTCGGCCGACAATCGGTCGGATTGGAGCCTGCCCAATCGCCAGAAATAATCTTACCCAGAAATTGGCATCGGGAGGATGTTTACACGAGCGATTAATTATCTGATTGGGCAGACAACACAGGCATAATCACTTATGTTTCAGCTTTAATAATACATTGCGGCCGCCATTCGACATATTGTAAATTATATACCAGTTTAATTTAATTAGTTTTTAATAGCTAATGTTAGTAAGTCATTAGGAGGTGTTTAATCGATGTATTAAGCCTAGATAACATAAAAACAGGTTTCGAAAACTTTTCTTAAACCACCCAAGTGGATATGGACAAAATCCATATGGTGCCAAAGATTGATGGAAATGTTTAGACCCTTCAATCTTCCCTTACTGGAAGACGGGGTGCTGCCCTTTAATCATGACATTTGCTAAATTAATGTGACCTCGGATGTCAACGTAATTAGGGAACTGAGAGGGAGCACTGGGAACCCTGGATTTGGCCCAGCTACAAGAATTCATCAGTTTAACTTGCAAACTGGGCAAGGAAGTGCTGACAGATGTCATTGTCCAGCGGTTGAGACGGTGGGTGGATTTAACAAGTCGACCAAAGGTAAAGCTTTTGGTATTTAAGCAATCACGGCGCATCTAGTGAGGGCGTCTGATTTTGGGAAACTGAGAGTATAAATACCCCTGAGGAGCGTTTCCAAAGGGCGGGCAAGACTATTTTAAATTCAAACTGAGGTGTGTAGTCATGCCAAATTGTAGGCATTCAGATTCATAATTTCCGGTCAGAATTTACTTGTCACATCTTCTAGACTTTAAGAGTCTATATACATGTTAAGTGATGTTTACATTCACTACTCTTCTTTACGGTTTACAGTGATATCTATCTTCACTGTTTTGTTTCATTGTCAACGAGAGTGATTATATTGCTACTATGTAGGTGGCCGTCTGATGTACACGATTAAAATCGCTTCGAACCTGGAGAACAATGCGTTGACTACACTTCTGTAGTACTCTATGTACTCATTTGTCGAGTGAGTACAAATTCAGTTATCAATCTGGACCTGGCGAGCACAAAGACGATGGACAATTAAAACACATCTACATCTGAGAGAAATGCTTCCCGGACCACTGCGTGCGGCCCCGAAGAAGATAAGAAGAGGAAGGCATATATCTTACAATATTACGACCGTGATCACTTATGTTGTTAGCTCTTTCTGTGTAAACTAAATTTAGTTTAGAACATTAATATAAGCGTATTAACGACTAGTCCCAACGTGACATTTTGTAAACATGTAATAATAGGTCATAATTCAGATGTAAAATATCAACATTGGGACATTTAGTTTATAATTCGAAATAAAGAGACAGGATATTGATGGTTCCGAATAAATTAACCAGATTTGTGATTTCATCATGTTAATATTTTAATATTATGTTATGATTGTGTGTGCTTGTACTTAATATATTAATAATACTAAATACATTTTAATGTGACGATGTGTCGTTCCGGCCCAGTAGCCCCCTTGCTGGTCTCCACTGTACCAACTCAATCTTAGGGATACTGCTGGTGGTCTAACGGTCCCAAACCTAGGAGCTGTACTCGACCAGTGGTCTGACTAGGTCATAGTATGCCTGTTTCTTGATTTTGTCAGAATGTATGTGCAGGTTGCGCTTGGTGAATCCTAGTGTGCGACTTGCCTTGGCTGTGATGTTTCTGATGTGATAATTCCATTACAAATCGTTGTTGGTTGTAAATCCTAGGTATGTGACACTACTCACCACCTCTATGTATCTGACAGTACTCACCACCTCTAGTTGTTGGCCTCTCAATGAATAATGGGAATCGATAGGTTTAATATTTCTTCCGAATCTAATAGTCTGCCGTTTTCCTGGATGGAATTCCACCTGCCATTCTTCTTCCCGTGCTACTCATGTATTTAAGTCATCTTGTAGTTGATAATAATCTGCGAAATGTCGTACATTTGACGATACATTACAGATGGGCCGGCTCTGTGAAGACTTGGCCAGATGCAGCAGCAGAGAGCAAGACGGCGAGTGCCAATAAAGCCCAGCTGGAGCCAGGCAAAAACATGTTCGAACTGATCGATGTCTATGTTGTCATTGACCACATATACCTGTGTGTATGTATTCCGAAGCACAAGGGCGAGGTCAGGTCTGGTTACGCTGGTCCGGTTTACTGGGCTCCATTGCTTTGCATATCCATTGTTGGGATCGTTGCTACAATTGTGCTGGTGAGTGATTGACACTTGATTATATGCCGATCTGCCACACACGTTATGTCTCATCCGTCTTCCTTTCTAGCACTCGACCTTTTCTAGTCGATGTGTGACGTGAACAGGTTATTTTCTTTATTTCTGCCCCCCCCCTCAGTAGGGCAAGTATATTAAGAATAGTTCATTACGTACATTCGACCGACCGTGACAAGAATGGTGGCGGGCGGGTTAAAACATGCTGCAGTGCGTTTTTGATTGTAGACTGCCTGTCATCTGTCATACACAATATGTCTGATTATTCTTCCCTTCTAGCTCTCGGCATGTTCTATTCTGTCAGAAGATCGCTGGCGTAGACAAATATATATATATATAAATATATATATATACATAAATTGTGTGGATGAGTGAGTGGAAGTGATGTTTTTGTGCACAGTAGCATCTAAGCTTTGAAATGATGCCATTTGTCAATAGGTATACCAGTTGTGTAAGGACACAGTGGCTGTTAGGCAGGATGTACTCATGTTTTGAAAACCGGGGAATTTCATGGCAGAAATGCAGGGGCATCATGCGTTGAGGCAATTTGTGCGAAAAGGAGGTATGTCATTTTCACGAATTTTACACACCAGGTGTCTTAGTGGGTCTGTCATTAAAAAAAAAATTGTAGGATAAATTTTCAATGTAGGCGCAAGAACGTTATAATGGTCGTCTATTGGAAAAGTGACTGTGGTCCGTGCCCAATATGAAATTTAGACTGGCTTGTTACCAAGGCAATGCATCATGGTAAAACAAGCATGGATGAAATTTTTGTGAGAAAGTAATAGGCGGAAAATCGAGTCTAAAGCAGTCTTGTCAAGCAATGGCAGTTGCATGTTATGGACATGGTGTTGTAAAAGAGTATATAGACTAACGCAGTATGGTGTCATATGTGTGAAATTTCCAGCTGGGAAATGGAACATAGATTAATGTGTGTGCGACACCATAATTTATCAAATATTCCTAAACATCTAAGTTGTAGCCATATTTGCAATGTCAGCTTGTGTGTTAATCCACAGCATATAACACTGGAGCCACTGTTTGTAAACAACAATAGAAGACAGTATGTGAGAGAGCAGCATTGTTTTAGTCACGGTCATTACCCTCAGTGTATTACAAATTGTGCAGTTGAACAGATGAGAGACAGATCAATCAGTTAATTAAGCCAGTCTTATCATTACTCACCAGTTTGTGTGTTTTTGCATGCTCGGCTGCTTGCCTGTATGTATGTGTGTTCATGCTTCATTGTGCTCCCAGGGCTATGGGGTAATCCTCTCTTGAACTCCGCTCACATCCATGTGGGGGGAGTGTGTGGCATGTAATCCTCCTGGTGCCAAACGTGTGACAGAGTTTATCGTTAAGAAATGTCAAACAGGACATATGGCATGTCACATGCGACAAATGTATATGTGATCATCAGTAAGTAAGGGTGGTCACTGGAAGAGTGAGTTACTGGCTTCTTCCGTTTTCTTTTCAAAGCAGTTGTAGCTATGCATTTTTTTTTAAATTGTCATCCAGCTGCCCCTTACGGTACTGTTTCTTTTGGGCATCCTTTATCATGTCACTGGTTGCTTGTCTGGGCCTCTTAGATGCACGTGCAGCACTGAAGCTTTTCCACATGTTGTACCTCAGCCATCTTCGCACATAACTCTTAGATCTGTATGTCCTGTTGTATGTTGTTACAAGTTGCATCTGTCTAACAGCTTTGGCCACTCTTCCTCCTTTACTAATTGGAGCTTTGCTTGTCTCCAATTTCCGCAGTAGAGAGTCCCCCGCTCCATAATTCAGCCTGTCAATGGCTGCACAGGCACGTCCCTTGACGTTGCGACTGAAGTTCACATTTTTTGGTAGAGAAGCACTCAACCCTCTGTTCAGGCCCTCATTTCGGTTTGTGTTAAGACACAGTTTTGTTAACGCTAGTGCATTCCCCCCTAATCTTAGTTGCAGAATCTTTCTCAGAGTAATCATGTCTGCACTGGTCATGTTGAGAAAGTGGAGGGTACCTGTCTGCAGGTACATTGATTTTTTCCACCAGTTTCCTTTCCCATCTGAGGAGACTACAGAAGAGTACCTGCATTTCTTGCAGTCACCTCCATAGCAATCCAATGTTGTCTCAATGAGAGTGATGCTACCTTTCTTGCATTACCATTGTGCATTCTGAGCATGTCACTGTGTATTCTATGGCACCTGACTTTCACATCCAGAGCAAACATTTTCCTCTGCTCATTTCATGTGGCTGTTGTCGATCCCAGATAACATTCGCATTCGCTCACTGAATGTAACTTTTATGACATTTCTAAATAAAGCTTGTTCTAGGTGTGTAGTGTCTGCTTGTCGGTCTACTTGTTCACATGGCATTCATGCAACATACCTACCAGCCCGTACTCCTTCAGCACTCCTCACGTCCACATATGAGACGACATATCTCACTGCCACATTCTGTGAGCCAAATTGCTTTCCAATGTCTTTGCCAATGTCAAATTCAGATAGATTTTCATCTGCTGTCAATGTTGCTGTGCAGTTATCATGCCCTAGACAGGTGACATCAAATCCTCTCCTTCAAAGTGAAGCCCCCAAGCTGCACAATTTATTCTGTATGTGTAGAGCCACAATATCCTGACACAGTGTGCCCGTTCTGAAAGCCACATCTCCTCACATTTTTGGCGATTCGGAACTTCCCCACATCTTCACTTTTCTTCTCCATGCTGATATCTGTATCACAGTCAAAAACATTTACTATCTGACTGAGCTGAGAGCAATCTGCCACCTGACATTTTAGCAATGGCCATAATTTTAGTGGGGTAGACCACTTGTCTGTCTTGCTGCACAGCTATTGGCTGAGAAAATACCCAACTGTAGATTCTGAATAGAATTAACAACCTCCTGTAGTTAAAATCTGAGCAAAAAGTATCGTCACTGTAGTTGCAACAGGAGACACTCAAAAGCCCCAAACAGGCAGCATCCTGTTCTATCTCGTTGACAGGCAGTTGGCACCGTCAGTGACTTGAAATTGGGTTATCCGTGTCAGAAATGCCAAATGTTCACATGAAAACTTGTCAGGTATATAGCTTGTTTTCACACATACCATAATTCGTTGTACTTTGAACGCTCAATATTATCGATGTTGTGAAATACACTGAAATGCTAGCTTTTTGCCCAAAAACAGTGCATATTTTTAAAAATATATATATATTTTAATAAAAAAATTACAATTTTAGTGTTGTTTGGATGAAAATACCCCACATTTTTTATATCTCCAGTACAGTAAGCAATGTGGGCTTTATGACTAAAGTGCATATATGCAATTCAGCCCACTTGAAATTCTTCCCCTCACATACGGGGACATGTCTCGGTGACATATCAATTAATGTGTAGCATTGCGATGTGGGTTTCCTTCTGTGATTTATCGAGATAAATGTTTTTCTTCGATCAGGTATAACTTTCTTGACGGTTTGTGAGATGTCGGAAATTAATTAGGGCACGGACCACAGTCAGAATCCATCCGCCATTACATAGATAAAGAGTCCCAAGGAAAAAATAATTGTGCAGATAGTGTTTATTTGTGAGAGCAGAAATTGTGCGGATGAGTGAGTGGAAGTGATGTTTTCGTGCACAGTAGCATCTAAGCTTTGAAATGTTGCCATTTGTCAATAGGTATACCAGTTGTGTAAGGACACAGTGGCTGTTAGGCAGGATGTACTCATATTTTGGAAACCGGGGAATTTCATGGCAGGAATGCAGGGGCATCATGCGTTGAGGCAATTTGTGCGAAAAGGAGGTATGTCATTTTCACGAATTTTACACACCAGGTGTCTTAGTGGGTCTGTCATTTTCTGTGAAATAAAAACAAAATTGTATGATAAATTGTCAATGTAGGCGCAATAACGTTATAATGGTCGTCTATGGGAAAAGTGACTGTGGTCCGTGACCAATGCGGGTCGTCTTGTGACCCGTAATATGACACCGCGCTGTCGCATTCCTGATCGGAGACACCGGGTGGTTAGTAGGGGTCGTATACACGAACTATGCACTAGTATGTAAACAGCTTGCTGAACATTTCACCCACCGCATCAGGTCAAACAAGATTCTAGGTAACTGGAGAAATGCCATCATCATACAACTACAAAAGAAAGGAGGTATTAAGGATCTGAAACATTATGGACCCATATCAGCCTTCTCTCAAATGTGTATAAGTTATTCACCAAAATTTTAACAAATCGCATTACTAACATCCTAAATTTCAACCAACCTAGAGAACAGGCAGGATTCAAAAGCAGTTTCTTCAACAACTGACCACCAACATGTAATAAACCAGATCATCCAAAAACATGAAGAATATAGGCAACCATTATGGCTGGTTTAATTGATTACGAGAAAGCTTTTGACAGCTTTGAAAGCAAGCCCAGCAGTTATTGTAGCTCTAGTCAACCAGGGTGAACATTCATCCTACATCTACATCATCAACACAATATACAACCAGGGAACCTATCAAGGTCCACAAAGTTAGCAAAATATCTATATAGATAGAGAGGTAAGGAAGCGGGACACTGTCTCGCCTAAATTGTTTAATGCTGCCTTAGAAAGAATCTTCCGGAGGTTAGACTGGGATAGAAAGGGAATCAACACAGACAGTGTTCATCTGAGCCATCTGCGCTTTGCTGATGATATTGTTCTTATCACAAACAATGTAGAAGAACTAGAGGAAATGTTGGTGACTCCATATTTTTCGTAAAACGACTCTGTAACAACTTGCCCCTGTACACAACTAGCCCCGGTCTCCCATACTGTTCATACATCATTACTAACCAAGACTGAAACACGCGTGATGTTAACGTAACAACCCCAAATGAATTGCAGACGAGAGGCGGCTACTTGCGCCTTGGGCTACTTCTCAGGAGCCGTGAAATTCAATTAACCGGTATTTCGGTTACGGGGGCCTTATAACGGGAGGTGTGTGTGGGGGGGGGGGGCAAAACAGTATATTTGAGGACTGCGGTTGGGGCTGTTACCCCAGCGAAACGTTTTGAACCCAAACAACAAATATCTCCCATATGTCGCAAGTGCACTATCCTGGAAACCTTTTACCACACAGGTCTACGACCTTTCAGTGATAAACGTTTTGTCTGACATCTAACAATGATGCCGTCTCATATGTCTTGTCTTTGATGTTATTTTAGCTGTGCATAATTAGTCGAAATGTATGCGTTTATACAACCAGACATCAGGCACCACTAATAAGCCAACATTAACACAGATGAAAGAACACATTTATATACTGGCGGCGTCTACTATTGTTGCGTGTTGGGACTTGTACAAATACATGTTTTATTGATGCTGGCGGGAATAATACGTTTACTGTGTAATGCTCATTAAGTATATAATTAAGAGGACGTCTGGCCTACATCTCGCGGTCTCCGCACCGGCGTTCAAACAACAGTTGCACTGTACAGAGCCTGGTGAAATCTCATTGCAAAGGTTCGACATTTTAGACGTTTCAGCTATCCTGGCTGAATACTGCTACTTGTGGCAAATAATTGACATTGATTAACTTGCGTATGACAGTTATGTGTGGCAATGTCCCACGTTTGTATGTTATAAATGTCATCCGACCACAATTAAGGGGGGTACACAGACACCCCCTGGATCCGCCCATGAAGAGTGTAATATTTATATAGTGGGGTTCATTATTACCTAGATAATGATGACAGGGGAGGGGTAATTATTATCTAGAAAATAATGAATGGAAGGTACGTATCATATGGGTGTACTTATTAGATGTGACACTGGCACTCTTTTTATTTCCATCAAATGTACGTAATGAACTATTTATTAATAGTCAGAAACCGCGGATTAACGCTTCGTTTAAAATATCAAGTCACAAGGTAGTGATGGAATCGGCGGTCTCCTCATTTCTCTCACTCAGTGCCACTTCTTAAATCACTGCACTGGCTCCCTGTCCGATGTCGCATTATTTTTAAGATCTTCACACTTACCTATCAAATACTTGCATCCAAACAACCAGTATATTTACACTCAATGCTCAAAGGAAAACAGCCCAGACAGCTTCGATCATCTAGTTTTAATCCACTTCTCATTCCCAGCGTTAAGACAAACGTGGAACTTACTCCCTACTAGAAGTGCAACGCGCTTTAACAGTCCCAATGACTGGAAACTGCGCTATATAAGAAAGTACCTTTACCTTTATTAGCGATAACTCAGGACATTAACTAAAAACCCACCTTTTTAAACTCCGTACGCCGAGGAGCTATTCCTCAACGTACTGAACCAACTGTTTACGACTGGATTTGCTAACCGACCAGAAACTGCATAACTTGTTTGTATTGGTGCGCTGCTGAGCTGGGGTTTCCTGAGGATTTTAGCGCAATAGAAGTGTCTTCATTTCATATATAATTTGGTGTACTATTATTTATATTTTGTCTAATGCAATTAATTAAAACAAAATTACACTCTTCTGTGTCATGTACACTACTTCCGATATGGGCCAATTAAAAAAAAAAAATATATATACAAATTTGATAACAAATGACAATGACACCAAAAACGGAGTGTCAAGTCGAAATATCGGAAAGCCGTCTCCCGGATAGACAGCTAACCGATTCATTTCCCTTGACTGTTAATAAACCGAAATATCGGTAAGCCGTCTCCCGGATAGACAGCTAACCGATTCATTTCCCTTGGCTGCTAATAAATCGAAATATCGGTAAGCCATCTCCCGGATAGACAGCTAACCAATTCATTTCCCTTGGATGCTAATAAGCAGCCCAAAGGCGCAAGTAGTCGTTTCTCTTCTTTGATGTCACTTCACTAGCATCACGCATGTCTGATTTGAGCTTAGTACTTTGTAAATGTGCAATGTGATGCAATAATTGGATCGAATAGCATGAACTAATTTGCCCCGACATTCTATGTTCGCCGGCAACAATGTACACAGAGCGACAGCTTGTTGAACCGCCGCAACTTCAAAACAAAGAATTACCCTTTGTAAATGTGCAACCTGATGCAATAATTGGATCGAACAGCGTGAACTAATTTGCCCCGACATTCTTTGTTCGCCGGCAACAACGCACCCAGATAAACAGCTTCACGGCCTCTTGATCACTATTAGCCACACAAACACAACAATGGCGTCTGTGTCTAGAATCCTGTTAGCCAAGTATTATTTTGTACTTTCTAATAACACGCAATTATCCATTACAAACCTCAGTTTCACGGCGTCTTGATCGTTCACATCGTCGCGTGTGTACCCGGCTGTTAAAATATTGCGAAATACTGTTTGGCTTGTTGCCAGTAGTCAGCACTCAAAGCAACCAGACTGTGCTCGGGTGAACAGTTGACAGACAACACATTCACAAACAGTGAGTCACTGTGGAAAGTCTGTTATATTGCTGCAATCTTGGGTTAGCGTCAACGACCTAGTATGAATGATATCCCCTCGTTTGAAGAACCCATTACTGACGTGTGCTCGAGTACCTACCCCGGGTTACCGATCCTCTGCCGTCCCATCTAGGTGCACAAGCCACACGAAACAGGCGGTGCTACATGTAGGTGTGTAACCATATATGGGCAGAAAACCCGACCGACCGTGTCACATGCACAGTTGCCAAGATAGGGTATTTATAACATTATTTTGCACATGGTGTTACATTGAAAGACTCTTGCTGTTGTCATCACCGTGACTAAAGCATAAACGCTAGCTGCCCTGACCGTCACAAACATCCTTTTTTCTTCTACTAGATGCTCCAGAATAAAGTTGAACTTATTTGTATTGGTGTTCGTGTCTAATGTAGTAAGGAGTTTACCAAGATCGGCGTTTCTCCTATTCTCATTCCACGTGAAGCCAATAGCAGCGTGTACACACATAATTGTTTTTGTCTTCCATTGAGCGTGCGTGCGTGCGTGCGTGCGTGCGTGCGTGCGTGAGTGTTTGCGTAGTAACTAGGTCCGTCAAGCTGACAAACATTGCTGATGCTATCGGAAATTCCGTCGTATGTTTTGTTGCATCTATGGTCCAAACATTTGTTTTTGTGACAAAAACAACATTGTGTCCAGTGGCGTGTGGTGGGTCATTATGTAAAATGTTTGTATTTAACCTATTGTGCCACTACATGGCAGCACGGTTAATTAATTGGTGACTAGGCTTGGCCCCCTTTGGCCTACCCTTTGGCCTCCCCTTGGCCGCCCCCCCCCCGCCTGGTCGTCCCCTCCTTGGCCGCCCCCTTGGCCGCCCCATTGAATCATTTTAATTAGTCTTTATGGAATCAACGTTTAATATCCTTAATTAGTCATTGTGGCATCAACATTGAATCCCTTTAGATAGTCACTATGACATCAGCATTGAACCCCTTTAGTTAGTCAATATGACATCAACATTTAATCCCTTTAGTTAGCCACTATGACATCAACATTGAATATCTTTAGTTAGTCACTATGACATCAATATTGAATCCCTGTAATTAGTCACTGTGACATTAACGTTTACTATCTTTAATTAGTCATTGTGGCATCATCATTGAATCCCTTTAGTTAGTCACTATGACATCAACATTAAATGTCTATAGTTAGTTACTATGACATCAACATTGAATCATTTTAGTTAGTAATCATGATATCAACATTGACTCCTTTTAGTTAGTCACTATGACATCAACATTGACTCCTTTTAGTTAGTCACTATGACATCAACATTGAACCCCTTTAGTTAGTCACTATGACATCAACGTTTAATCTCCGTAATTATTCATTGTGACATCAACATTGAATCCCTTTTAGTTAGTCACTATGACATCAGCATTGAACCCCTTTAGTTAGTCAATATGACATCAACGTTTAATCTCCGTAATTAGTCATTGTAGCGTCAACATTGAATCCCTCTAATTAGTCACTATGACACCAACATTGAACCCTTTTATTTAGTCACTATGACATCAACATTGAATCCCTTTAATTAGTCAATATGACATCAACATTGATCCCTTTTACTTAGTCACTATGACATCAACATTGAAACCCTTTAGTTAGTTATTATGACATCAACATTTAATCTCCGTAATTAGTCATTGTGGCATCAACATTGAATCCCTCTAATTTGTCACTATGACATAAATATTGAACACCTTTAGTTAGTCACTGTGACATCAACATTGAAACACTTTAGTTAGTCACTGTGACATTAACGTTGAATCCCTTTAGTTAGTTATTGTGGCATCAACATTGAATCCCTTTAGTTAGTCACTATGACATCAACATTTATTCCCTTTAGTTAGTCACTATGACATCACCATTGAATCCCTTTAATTAATCACTATGACATCAACATTATATATCTTTAGCTAGTTACTATGACATCAACATTGAATCACTTTAGTTAGTCACTATGACATCAACGTTTAATCTCCTTAATTAGTCATTGTGGCATCAACTTTGAATCCCTGTTATTAGTCACTATGACATCAACATTGAACCCCTTTAATTAGTCACTATGGCATCAACGTTGAATCCCTTTAGTTAGTCACTATGACACCAACTTTGAATCCCTTTAATTATTCACTATGACATCAACATTGAATCCTTGTAATTAGTCACTATGACACTATGCAGCCAGTCCAAATATACCCTACCAGCTGGTATCAGCTGGAGTATCTCGTGACATCCCTTTTTGTTATTTTTTTACTTCACAACTTAGGAGGTCACTGTTCGATCAGCCGTTGTGGTGGCTTAATGTCACCACGGTTACGAAGTGTCATGCGTCTTGGTTCACATGGCTCGTCTCGTCTCGGCTTATCGCCCGGGGTCCCCCGCGGCGGGTTCGGGCGAGGACACGGCGACAACGGAATGTCACAACAAATGTTTGTCGCTGACCGGTCGGCTCGGGCTCTCCTTCGTCTGACGTCAGGTCATCTACGGTCCCGAGGGGCGCCATCTCGCTGGTGTCACTCAACTCTCGTCTGATTCTCCGATACGTCTGACCGGCGACTTCAAAGTTGTAGGATCGCTGTCCCATTGAACGTTTACACGCTCCCAAACTCCAAGTTTTGCGTCCAGACAGCTTCATTCGGACCGCCTGTCCAACACTAATTAGCTCTATCAGCGGTGTAGAGTGGGTGTCGTAATGCCGTCGTTGAGTTTCCTTTCGTTGTTCGATTGCAATGCTGATATTTCTTTTCAGAATGTCCGGTCCCAGCAGGCTTTTGCGCGTCGGCAACAGTGTCTTGGTGCGACGTGACATCATACGTTGCACAGGGGAGCTCTTCAAGCCCTCAGTCGGTGTGTTGCGCCATTCCAGAATAGACTTCAGTGGCCATATTCGTGAGTAGAACATTCAATGTGCGGCTGAGTTTAAATTACGATCACCGGCTGCGTTACCATCGCCGTGTTCAGTATGACAGACACCTTTCTCCCCCGACACAGTACGTTACACGTGTAGTAACAGGGTGGGGTAATGTTTTGGTCAGGAAATCACTATTCGCATCCACAGGCGTATGCAAAATGGCCCAGAATGACCAGGATCAATGTCAGTGGGTGTAACAACAGAATGAGGCAATATTTAATTTCGTTAAAGCGGTATGAGTTTATCTTGTTGACAAAAATGCACGTTCGACTCGACTAGGTGAGCTAGGGCAATGGTTTGGCCAGGAAATCAATACCTTCACCTACATAATGATGAACAATTAATTTTGAATTTTATCATTGTGAAACCCATAGAGTATTGTTGAGTTGTCGATAGTGGGTGTAAGTACAACTACGTTGCCTCTATCCCAGCTAGCATAGTGACAGTCAGCCAACCATATGCCAACCGTTCGCACAACGTTGGCGCAACTGCAGCAACTATTGTTGGCGCAACGTTACTTTGCTCGTTGGGCCAACGTTGCACCTACGTCAACAGCATACCTAGCACCAACGTTACCCCAACAATCAGCCAACGTTGCCCCAACCATCAGCCGACGTTGCCTAAACCATCAACCAGCATTGCCCCAACCATCCGTTAACGTTACCCCAGCCATCAGCCAACATTGTCCCAACCACTCGCCAACGTTACCCCAACCATCAGCCAACGTTACCCCAACCATCCGCCAACGTTACCCCAACCATATTCCAATGTGTTCCCAACCTTCAAAAAACGAACGTATTTATACTACAATATTAATTGTATTTTAAATGTTTCACAATGTAAAAATACAATCAGTTTTCACCTGAGTATAGTTGAACGTACAAAAATACTTTGTAATATAATTATGATGTATACATATATACTGTGATACCCAAACATTCCAATCCACCACACCGAGAGTGAAGTCATAATGAGATTTTTTTAATATCATACTAACAATCATAACAATGCATTGACAGTATAATCCTAATTCAAATACAACCTTAGTTATTTTATATTTGAAAGCTGTACTAATGTATAAACCATTTCATATGATATAGTTTATGCTATAATTACAAACGTTATGCTTTAATATTCTAAGACATACTCAGATATGGTTTTATACTGCAATATATTTGACACAAAAGAAATACAATAACAACTAACAAATTATGGCTTCACAATTATTAACCTATAACTAGTTGTAGAACAACAGTTTTACAATTATTTCACATATATAACCTGACTAATATACATTAAGTCCCCTACATTTGTGCATTCGACATAATACCCATGTTTGGGTGTACATGTGTTAACTATACTATGTCTTATATGTGAATATTATACTAATCCCAGTGTAGATACTAATGGTGAAAGGTGAAGATGACACAGCACCAGCATGTAAGGCATCATGCAAATGTCCTAAGTCATACTGATTTTGTTGACGATATTGTTCTACTCTCTAACACAATCAACGAAGCCCAGGGCCTACTGTACAGAGTTGAATCAGCATGTAATTCAGGTGTAATCTATCTCAACTCACCCAAAAACCAAGTATGTTGCAGCAGCATTGACATCCCCCTCATTGAAGCCATATCTGACCAGAGACAATCAGATGGAGGTGAGCCCAATTTGAATGCCTAACTTATCCAAAACTACAATCAGTTTTCACCCGAGTATAGTTGAACGTACACAAATAGTGCTGTGTAATATCATTATGTATATAGATACTGTGATATACAAATATTCAAATCCATTCTTAGACCCCGAGAGCATAGTCATAATGAAACTTTTTGTAATATCATACTAACAATGATAACAATGCATTGACAGCATAATCCTAATTCAAATACAACCTTAGTTATTGTATATTTGAAAGCTGTAGTAATGTATAAACAATTTCATATAATATAGCTTATGCTATAATTACAAACGTTATGCTTTAATATTCTAATACATACTCAGATATGGTTTCATACTGCAATAAATTTTACACAAAAGAAATACAATAACAACTAACAAATTATGGCTTCACAATTACTAACCTATCGCTAGAAGTAGAACACAACAATTTTACAATTATTTAACATATATAACCTGACTAATATACATTAAGTCCCCTACATCTGTACATTCAACATAATACCCATGCATGGCATACTATGGCATACATGTGAACATTATACTAGTCCCAGACTAGTCGCATGCATCTTGCAAAGGTCCTATGTGATACTGATTTTGCTGACGATATTGTTCTAGTCTCTAACACGATCAACCAAGCCAGGGGCCACTGTACATAGTTGGATTCAGTTGCCTTGACCTCTATCTCAACTCACCCAGAAAAAATAAGTGATGCATTCAGCATTGACAGCCATCTTATCGAAACCATATCTAATCATAGACAATCAGATGGAGGTATTAGGTCATCATCCTCGTTGAATTACTCCTGTATTCATTAAACATATGTCCCTTAATTGCCCACCACTAAAACGCGTTGATCACGCCTTTGAGCGAATGGCCTTGCAGGCCAGCCATCTTAATCATTTTAACAATCTGAACCCTATAGTACCAAACCCTATAGTTCTCAGTTTGTAACTAAACAACATTTCCATAGCAATTGTGGTCTCTATTTGATCATACCAAATCCAATCACACGATATAAATATGTCCTTACGCGGGCGCATTAACAACGGCTTATTTTGGTCTTTTTTGGCTGAATTGCCGCTTATCAGTGTAGCAGTGTCTTCGTCAGCTATTCTGAATCGAAACTTGTATTGATCTCACAACAATATTGCTCGGCAACCCTACTTTGGTTGACGCTCATTTCTTTCAATAAAATCAAGTTCATGATCTTGACTTCAGTAAACCCTTTAATGATTATATCGTAGCCATATAACTGTAATTAATTTCCGAGTTTTGGCATTATATATATAATTCATATATAATTATAAGTTTCATTAAACCAAATGCGTATTCATCTTATACTTTACAAAATTTAGACATATTTTAACAATTTGAGCTAACACAAGAATATTACAAACATATGTGAATCTGTATTTTCGTCAAGTTCATGCGTAACTGCGGAATTGGGTTGGCCAAATTCCTGGGTATATGTGGTGACAGCTTGCTTCCTGTACAGTGCACATATCCCGTTACGGTAACTACCACGATATTCTACAGCATCAGCATTGGTAATTTCTCAGTTTTTTAGTTCTAAGTTTCCTTTTTGGAAACATTAATTTGCCTAATCTGGCTACTTATTCTCCACTGGCACTGTAGTTATGAATATAAAGTTTGCAAAAGTTGCACTGTTGTTAACGTCCTTCTTAATTACAACGTCAAATCTAAAATGGTTATGTCGAGACATTAAAAAAATCAGCAACATACCGTATAGGCGTACGTTCTCATGCAGTTGCTCCATATATATATATATATATATATATATATATATATATATATATATATATATATATATATATATATATATATATATATATATATATATATATATATATATATATATATATATATATATATATATATATACCAGCATCTACTAAATGACTTCAGTTGCTGAGTGTAGTAGATGTACAATGGATTAAAATACATGTCTTACATAAACGAAGAAAAATAATAATTGTAGAGAGACCAATCTGTGTTGTATGATCAACACTTCTGCGTTAATACAATCTTGCAAACCTGGAAGATGCGTGCACGGCTTATTATACCGATTTGATGGTCTGCGGCATAATCTGTAAGCAGCTAGACGATCTGGCGAGCGACAAAAACAACTAGTACACAACTGTGAGTATTCTCAACGAATGCACGCGCCCTGAAGAGAAGCGAGCATCTTACAGCATGACTCAACATAATCACATAGTAGACTGGGAGGGGGCACATTTGTAGACAGGGAGTCGGACTGGAGAACAAGAGACATCAAATAAACGATATGGATAAGAAAAACAAAGAGAGCATGAATCGAGATGACTTTCACATATATATGATGATCTCCTGAAAGGCCACACAGGACGCGACCGTCGGGGGGCACACACCAGAGTAATATGTCTGCGTAGAATGACTGCCCTGTCGTCATCTAGCTGTAGTCGTCTGAAGAAGATTGGTGATAGCAGTCGAACCGTCACGGGAAGAAAAAAGGTAAACTGACTGTGAAATAGTATAAATATTATTATTATTATTTCCCACTGGCGACCATGTTAACGTTTTGCATGATTATAAGAAAACTGGACCATCAAAAATTCTGAAACTTCTTATCTGCCGTTGTCATCATCTCATTGACATGCTGATCGAGTTTAGTCAGTCTCATACTTCTACCTCATTTAAAATGCCTGAACGTGCCATACCCTTACATTTTACCAATTTATGCATGAATTACTACGCACAAGGGCCTTGTGGTGAAACAATTGCCAAAATTCCTTCCGCCTATTGAAATCACCTAAAAATCCACAGTTACATTGCCAATATGTTCTACCAGCAAACTTGCCAATGTGCCTAGCTCAAATGCAGTTATGTCAGATGATGATTTTTTTTAATTTATACATATCTAAAATTACTGTGCCCTACATTCTTATGTAACACACCAGGAAGTCTAACTGAGACATGATCCCACGATGATGTGCACGAACCGTCTAGTAGTCGGCAGCAGAGGGGGTGGGACGTTGTCTGGTCTCCTCCGCCAGTGGTGTGTTTAGAGAGGGCACTGCGCCGAGACCCACTTTTGCTTAATTCGATTTTTACCGTATTTTTCAGTTGCGCCGCTACTTGTCCTCCGTCTTTGGCCTCCCCTTTGCGAGATCCTAGATGGTCCTATTTGCACGTCCGACAAAAGCATCGTCAGCGAGTCTGCCTTTCTTGATCTAGTCGACCCAGGAGGCGTAATCATTGCTGATCGTGGCTTCACCATCAACAGCGAACTCCTGATCCGCCACGCCAAGCTAGAAATCTCCCCTCCTAGCTCTGGCTGGGAGCAGCAAACAGCAGATGATGTTGCAAAAACAAAAACGTGGCCAATGCCAGAATCCACGTTGAGCGGGAAATTGGACGCATGAAATGGTTTGAACACACTGCCAATCAACATCGTGACCATCCTTGATGACATTGTTATTGTATGTGCTGCACTGTGCAACTTGCTGCCACCTCTAGTGGGGCAATAACCAAGTGATGCAAACTCAGCATGTAATAGTTTAGTGATTGTTACAGTAATCTAGAGCTGGAGTACGGAATCATATGTTGTATTAGTATGATTATGTTTTAATAATGACATATTTGTTCATACTTACCTAATGTGTAGTGCCTATGGGGGCAAATATCACTTCATCAAAGCATTGTGCACAGTACCAGCTGTCTGGATCAATCCCTTCGAAACCATCACATCCCCAGTGGAACCACTTGTAGCACAGGTCACATCCAACACTCTGGTCATTGGTATCATCGATGTCTTCTTCTTGTTGACATTCTTCTTTACATACTTCACATAGGTACACTGGGCCAACTTTCTTTTTCTCCACCTTCCTCTGTGTCTTCCTACGTTTCCTTGGGGGAGGTTCAGCTGTGCATTCACCTGCTTGTACATTCACAGCTGAATTAATCTGCTCGACACTCAGGTGTGGGTGAGCTTCAGGTGATTAAATGGTTGGCATTGTAGCTGTAGAAACAGTTGTAGTTGGGCATACATATGAAACTCGTTGAACTTTCAATAAACCAATGGCTTCCTTGTCCACCTTTTGCTTTGGTTTTGATGGCAGTAGTGTCAAAGGTTACCACAACACAAATATGTTAGTGTCTGAAGACCACTGCAATTCAGAGAAATTTGTTTTATTTATTTTATTTAAGAGTCTGGTTAGAAATTACTGTGGGCATGGTAGTGTTATGCTTAGAACATTGGCCTCACTCCGCAAAGTTCTAATTTAACGCAACTAATTTAACACATTGTGAAACCGTTTCACTGATGTCCAAATATGTAGTATGTGAATAGCTTAAGTAACACCTGCAGTCAATTTAATCGGGAAGATGATAGTTCACGCCCACGTCCCAGCGGCCTTGACCCCACTCACGGTTTACCTATTTGGTCCACCAGTTTGAGTAATTTTAAACGATTATTCGTCATGGGACGTCCAGTGATACGCCAGACCCTGTCATCCAGAAAACGACCGAAATTACCAAGAGCGAGACCGATCGTGAGGGTGTATTTAGGACACTTTTGTTCTGTGGAAAGAAACCAAAGAAATTACTGGAGCCAAAGGCGATGCTGCTTTCGTAGATTCTTCTTGACAGGTTCATAAATTGGAATGATTCGAAAACTACCTAGCATAATGCTGCGTTCCAATTCGTCCGTGAATATGAATGTAATTATAAGTAGCGTTCGAAACTTCAAGAACAGTAAGGACGATAGCCGATGTAGACGCCATCAGACAGGACTTGCAAGAATATGCAGATGCT
>OY759269.1:42323238-42428238 GCA_963662155.1 Lamellibrachia columna | reverse complement strand
GTACGGTTTGTTGATTGGGTGTCGCAAATTCGTATGATTTAAGAGTGCATTGTGATTTGTATCCTATCCACACCACATCTCGTACAAAGTTTGTCTTGAAATACCATTATGCGATGTACTGCTCTAACCGATCCTAAATGATGTATGGTATATTCTATGTGTTATTGTTTCCGTTTTAATCGTCCCACCCGATCCTGTCAGTCGTCAACCCTCTTATTATAGTGCACATTCGATGGTGTGGGCCATTCTTCCATTATCAGCTGCGTACACTTATATATGTGACAAGCGATTATAAACTAAGAGAAACAAATTAAACAAATAATATCAAATCAGCAATTAAAAAAAATATTATGATTATATTTTCACTTCCGCTTTTACTGACAACATCTACAAAGCAGCATTCGCTAAGCAACATAGTAACACAGGAACATAAATAAATGAATGGAAGACATTACTTAATGATTTTGTTCCTCCTGGCGGTGTGTACATGCTTAACAATCGTGATGCCCGATGATCACTGGTGTCATTGTTGTCGGGATGTTGTCAGCGTGGGACAGATAATGTTCTCGCGGTATTCATACTAAAGTGTCTAATAACTCGTCATATGCTGTTAGATTATTATTAAACAATAAATTACATTATTATAACACTATATTGAAAACATATAAGATATGACAAGAATATGTAGTATGCAGCACGTTTTAATGCATATAAGACTGGTCCAGGAAAAACGTTGTCCATACTAAATGAGATATGAAATAAATCACAAAACAAGAAAACTTTCCCAGACTATTTTACTGCTGATGCTAATCAAGTGGAGCATTTTTTTTAGCTATTCCGCAGTCGCTATTCAATGACAATATAATAACGCAGGTATGAGGAACAGAATGACAAAACCACAGTCAAATCCGCACAACTAAACACATTGTTGAAGACATACAGGATCGAGCTGGAAGACTGATTTAAAACAAATAGCACCTAAAATACATCTTGCGTCAATTAGGATAGGTTAGATCAAGATAACCAAGTTAGATCAAGATAACCAAATGACAATGCGATTTTTAAACCAAACGAATTTGCATAACCTAGTCAACAGTTCATACTAATGTGCATACATCATACATCAACACACTTCCATGGCAGAACACTTTGACGAATAGGAAACTATTATGAAAAAAGCGTCCTGGGAATATTTACATTAGTACTATTAATTAAACTGACAATTTAATTATTACGACAAAGCGGCTCACTTCAGAGATATAGTACTTACTTTAACAGTACCACTATTAATCACGTAACAGTAACTATATTCTATCTCTTTTTTTGCATTAAACGAATTGACTATGTTATCTGTATAATAGTGTTATCTGGTCATATCATTTAAGCTTTTGACAAAGTGCCACATCAAAGATTGCTACTTAAATTAAAAGCCCATGGTATCGGGGATAGCATAACTGACTGGATAGAACAATGGCTGACTGACAGAAGACAACGAGTTGTAGTAGATGGCGAAGTTTCAAATTGGAAATCGGTTTTGAGTGGGGTACCTCAAGGATCAGTATTAGGACCTATATTATTCTTAATTTATATCAATGACTTGGACGAGAGTATAACAAGTAACGTACTGAAATTTGCGGACGACACAAAACTGTTTAGAAAGGTTAATACTGATGGTGATAAACAACATTTACAAAACGATCTAGACAGATTAGTGAAATGGTCTGAGAAATGGCAGATGCTGTTCAATTTTGGGAAATGTAAATGCCTACATACAGGACATGGGAACTTGAATGTAAACTATAAAATGGGAGCTACTGTTCTTGGTACTACTGTAAAAGAAAAGGACTTAGGAGTTACAATAAGCGCTGATATGAAAGTTTCAGAGCAGTGTGGTATTGCAGCTTCAAAGGGTAATCAAATTCTTGGATTGATTAGAAGAAACATAACATATAAGGGAAAAAAGTTAATTATACCTCTTTATAAAGCAATAGTTAGACCTCATTTAGAATACTGTATACAAGCATGGAGACCATATCGTAAGAAGGATATAGATACGCTTGAACGCATACAAAGGAGAGCAACTAAAATGATTCCAGAACTTAGAGACCTTAGTTATGAAGAACGCCTGAAAGAATGTGGTTTAACAACTCTAGAGACAAGGAGGTTAAGAGGAGATCAGATTGAAGTTTTTAAGATATTGAATGGGTATGAAAATATTGATAGAAATATGTTTTTCTCACTCAAGAAGGATAGCAGAACTAGAGGACATGAGGTAAAATTAGTAAAGGATCAATGTAGATTGGACATCAGGAAGCACTCGTTCTCACAGAGGACAATAAATGAATGGAACAAACTGTCTACAGATTGTGTAACTGCTAGCAGCGTGAATATGTTTAAAAACAAGGTTGACACATATATCTGGAGGGCGGGTTATAAGTAGGTGAACATTGTTGGACTCTCGATAAGCCAATGGCTTCCTTGTCCACTTGCCATCTGGGCCTTTGGCTTGGATGGCAAATCTTGTTAAATCTTGTTAAAACTGATCATGTCGCGTTTATCTCGCTATATGATTGTCTAAATCTTTGTTAAGGTCAACTCAAAAGTACAGGCTATCATTCTTGGTGGACTCATTGCGCGAAAGTGTATTCTGTCCTGGCGAGCAGACCACGAAGGACCTCCTACGAAATGGGCGGACCCAGTTACGTCTTCGTCTCATATCGTTAACAGTAAATTCACTTGTGCATGATTACGGTTTGACCTAGTTGAGTTTAACCTCTTCAATAGCATAGCTTCGAAATACAAATTTAAAGTTACCAAAACATAATGTGATTAAAACTTTCCGTGATCGTATATTTTAAGAGTATTTGCTCGAAGTTTGATAATAATACTATCCAAATAATTTGTGCATTTACATTTTTAACAAGCTTAATACGGCTATCTTGTGTTTTTTTGGAGCCATATAGACAGATAAGCGGGCGTTTTGTCCCAAACTGTGATTTATACCCCTCGTTTTCAATCCACATAAGGCAGCGCAGCGATTCACAGTATATGACAACATCATGGTTCATGTTCTACATAGTAGGGCCCATGTTAATGTGTAATTACAATAGGATAAACACCACATTTGTAAACATTTCATTTATAACATGACACAGCTCTTAAATAGTTCTGAAGTCATGCCTTTCACAGGATTTATATCACTACTAGTCACGGATCAGCACACAGTGACCCCCACTGTCCAGACACGCCACTTGCACATGTAGCGATTGATTTTTAGTAAATTATGAAGAGGAGCAAACGACTACAGGGGTAACATACTCATTTACTATTTTAAAATGTATTGGTATTATGTTTCAAACCCGGATATTCCACGTGTATAATCGAAGATCTTACTAGCAGTGACATTCGACCAGCTCAGTATACTGATTACACATCGCTGCACACACGTATACACACCTGTTCTCTGACGTCTTTGAACGCGGGTCATACGTGACTATAAAATGTGTGGTTGGAGGCACTCAATTCTTTGGCAATACACCATTCTGGAGACAAATTCCACTTTATATGGGTTTTTTTGTCCAACGCACGTTAAAATACGTAATGTGGTTGGAGTATTAAATGACACTGATTAGGTAATTAAGGGTATATTTGTTACATTTCAAAACACCTGATATATCTGGAATATATTATGACTTAATATATTTCGTATTTCATGGAACATGCTTTAATCATTAAATTATATGTATTTGGTTTTCCTTCATCAAATGAAAAAGGTTTAAGTTTACCTAACTTGTACAATGTGACTCCCGTCTATAGAAAATTATGTAATTTGCAACTCAACTGAGTAGGATTCACATCATTACACAGCCAGTGAAATAATACATGTAACAATAATCATACAATCCTATATTTTTGAGATAAGTATACATATTGTTTAGGGGATCAGGGTTAGATCAATTATTAATATAAGCAAATCGTAAGTAAATGAAATAGGCGCCAGATTACTAATTTAGTGGTCAGAGAATATATGTTACCCAATACGAAAAATATTTGAAACGTCGATAAAAAGATTCAAGTATTCCTGATGAATGGAAGGATGCCAAACTATCAGCAATATGGAAAAAAGGAAACAAGAAATTAGCTTGCAACTGTCGCCCAATAAGTTTAACAAGCGTAGTTTGGAAATGCATGGAAAAAAACAGTAGAACTCACATTATCAGTTACAATATGGTTTTATTTCTGACAAATCAACATTTCTCCAACTAATTAAAATACTAGAGAAATGGACTTCAGAAATGGATATGGGTAACTAAACAGATGTTATTTATATGGATTTTCAGAAGGCTTTTGAACCCGTTCCACTTAAGAAAACAATAAGTAAATAAAAGATTGTTAACATTATAAACGAATTAATTAACTGGGTATAGGCATTCATTACAAAAGGTAGCAGTAAATGGAAAACAATCGAACTGGCAGAAAGTAACGTCGGGGATACCGCAGGAATCAGTCCTAAGACTTTTATTATTTTTTTTATTTATACGCAAACGACCTACCAGATTTATCTAAATCCAATACATTTTTGTTTGCTGAAGACATTAAGATATTTAGAGCCATAATAAATAAAAATGACCAGGATATACTACAACAAGATCTACGTATCCTAGAAAAATGGAGCGACAAATGGTTACTAAAATTCCACCCACACAAATGTAAACACATGGAAATTTGAAAAATAATAATTGTGAAAATGAATATTTCATGAAAAGCAATAATGTTAAACATTCACTAGCCACCGCAGATAAGCAAGCTGACTTAGGTGTAATTATCGATTAAAAATTCTCATTTGATGATTGCATAAACCAATAATAAAGCAGCAATTTTTTTTTAAATAATCCGAAGAACCTTCCAATTCCTAGACACACACAATTTCTTGCCACTATATAAGGCAGTGGTTAGATCTCACCTAGATTATGCCATAGCAGTATGGTATCCATAAAAGATGACATATGAAATAGCAATAGAAAACGTCCAGAGAAGAGATACAAAAGAACTACTTGGTTTGAGGGTCATCATTTTATAGAAAAGCTTAAATTACTGAAGGTACTCACATTAGCATGCCGAATGCTAAGAGGAGACATGATAGAAGTCTATAAAATAATGCATGAAATGTACGATAATGAATCTGCACCAAACCTCCTGAAATGGGAAGATGTGTAACTAAGATCCGGAAATAGAGAACACTCTCTTAAATTATTTACCCAAAGTGCGAACATAAATCTAAGAAAAAATGCATTCCTCTTAGAGAGGCTGAACCATGGAAGAGTCTCTGAAACTCTGTAAAAAAACAACTAATTCAACTAAATCCAACTAAATAAATAAACTCATTTAAAAACCATCCAGACAAATTCTGGTCTGCAAAGGCAATAATATATGATTATGAATATGAATCTTCTTTAACAATAACTACTAGAACCGAAAATTATGATATAAAAATATTTCATTCTGAAGAAGAAGAAGATCTGATTATGGAGGAACCATTTGGATCCTGCGATCATAATCGTCCTAAGGTATCATAAGGTAAGGTATTATTAATGATGTTGTACTGGCTATGTATTGAGTGCCCCCGGGTATCACCAGACATCTCACCGGCAACGACATTTGGCCCTCGCAGTAAGGTAGTCACACTTCGCTGCACACGCCAGTAGCTTACACCCGTCCATGTAGCAAAAGCGGCGAAACCGTATTTTATTTTCAAAAATGTTGTCATTATAACGTTTCTTAGGAAATTCTGGAAACTGAAATTGTGAAAGTATTCGGAATATTTACTCCACCACGAAGGTAGCTATTTAGAGTTATGTACTACCTGTATGACATAGACGGACACTGTAGGCTATTTGAGTGTTGAACCACTATGTAGCTTTTGTTGGCCACTTATAACATGTATGATTCGTCCTCCATTACCCACACAGAAAGTCCATAAGATTTTGACTACTGCATGTTATTAAATCCTACCGTATTTTAATACTCATTTCACGATGTAGTTGAAACGTCCTTATATCAGAGTATTTTGTTTGAAGATGAGTTGGTATTATAAAACTCAAATCGGTAATCCAAACAAAAACAATGGATCCATTAAAAGAATATCTATAGAAAGCATACTACATAATATTTTTAAAACATTTACGTTTTTAAAATGTGTTGTTTTTAAACCACTCAGGCGCCGTACAACACGTTTTAGAAAACAAGTAAGTATTTTATTGTTGTGTTTTAAAAACAACGTATGGTATTAGTCTCGCAAATGGATGTAAAAGGATTATGTGAATCCACTGCACAAAGTCCCATTCTGAAGCGTCAGTTTCCACAATTACAGCGACAAAGTTATTTGCTGAAATGAGCTTTTTGCTTTGTTCTACAACAAAGCATCCAAATAAAAAGTTGCAAGTGTCGTGGTTCCAGGTCCAAATGATTGTACAGATTCAGTGCCACGTAGACGAATGCTTTGTCCACCTCGGGTACGCATTCCATTCCAAGAATGCATACGTCTTATCGCAGACCGCGGATGCCGTGGAAAACCGTCAAGGACATGGATTTCTCTTTTTTCAGAGCATGGCAGATGACATTGACATGAAGAAGAGTAAAGTTCCTGCTTGTACCGAAGGCCACCAAAATGTATGCAGCTGGATACAAAGTGACAAGCTCATAAAACATGTCGATCAGAACAACATGGACATCAGTGTCCAGAGTGCTCACCAAGCAGGTGGTAAATCCATTTCCAATGCATTATGTAAGTGAAACAGTAGTCGAGTTTCTTCTTTTTCGTGGTTACACAGCTGTATGCGATAACTGGTCCCTCCAACGACTACATATTTGCTTGATGTTGAGACCTTCCCATCTGGGCAGTGGAGAGTTGTAGTTTTGCTGTGGTAGAATGCAAAGTGCTCCCGTTTATTGTCAGCATTACGAAGGAAGTCTTGCCAGCTGCCTTCCTACGAATCCCTTCACCTTGCGTTTTTCGTGTGGACTGTTTGCTGCTGCTGCTGCTGCTGCTGCTGCTGCTGCTGCTGCTGCTGCTGCTGCTGCTGCTGCTGCTGCTGCTGCTGCTGCTGCTGCTGCTGCTGCTGCTGCTGCTGCTGCTGCTGCTGCTGCTGCTGCTGCTGCTGCTGCTGCTGCTGCTGCTGCTGCTGCTGCTGCTGAGGTACGCATACCACACCGCGTCAACTCTGTTGGCGTTCTTTAAACGGAATCCTTGACACAAACACCGTTAGCGTATTCATCAAACATGGTGATGGTGTTTAAGAAAAGTACATGCACCATCGAGGGTTTTTGTCTCGAATGACGTAGGGAGGTTATCTCTGACCTTTTCGCTCCACGATGTTCAGCAGATCAGATGTGTTTTCACAGTCACACAAAGAAGGAGGATTTTGGTAATTCTCGTGCTTGAAGAAGGTGGGGGCTCTCCATTTCCCATCCAGGAAAGTATATGTTCTCAAACCCTTTGATTATTCTGAGTTGCTCAGGTCCTGCTATCATCCATTTCCTGAAAGGTGATGTATATTCAGTGAATATACAGCGCCGCCTGGTATTAGCGAGAGTCGTTAATCTCCACGTTGCGAATTATGTTCCAGTACTGAAATGTTGGTCTATTTCAATCATCTCCTGTCTAAGCAGACGACAAAACAAAAAATAAATCACCCAATTGTTCATTATGCTTCCACGAACACAATGACAAATATACAAGCTCTACATTTTTTATAGTTTTATCCAAAGCCGACCATCAAATCATTGCTATGACTCATGCTCATTTGTCCAGACCAGTTGCCAAACACATCCAGCATATTTTTTAGTGGAATACGGATAATATCCATTGACAAAAGAATTAGGAAAATTATCATTGTACATATATTACCATGAGACGTTTTTAGAAATACTAGTCAGCGTCAAAAACTAGGTGTTTCCCATACCCGCCCGCTCTACTACATGTGAAGTACATTATCCAGCTGAGGCACACATAAGCATTGTAAAGCAAACTAAATAACTTATTGTACTCTACAACATGTATAAAATATGTATGCTAGTGTTTGTCATTTAAACTTGCCATTGTCAGGTAAAAGTACCATTATGCAAACATTCAATGTGGTGAAATGCTGCTGGCTATCAAACGGTTAAACTATCAAGAACTTAGCAAGATTTAACAATATATAAAAAAAAATGCCATCGAAGGCAAAGGTCCAGATGGCAAGTGGACAAGGAAGCTAGCACTTACACAATATGTAGATAATGTGTTCCATTAATTTAATGTCCTCTGTAAGGAGGAGTACTTCCTGATGTCCAATCTACACTGAACTATTACTGATATTACCTCACGTATTTTCGTACCCATTCAATATCCTAAAATCTTATTTCCTCTTAACCTCCTTGTTTCTAGAGTTGTTAAACCACATTCTTTTAGTAGTTCCTCACAACTAAGGTCTCTCAGTTCTGGAATCATCTTAGTTACTCTCCTCTTTATTCGGTCAGACGTATCTATATCCATCAGGAAGCAGCACACACACAATACTGTTTTTAATATGGCACGTTTCCAATTCTTCATTGGGTTTGGTAAAATTATACGTTTACTATATAAGTAAACAACATAATAAACATATCTAGTCAAAGCTGATGCAAACGTAAGTGTTTGTCCTATGGGTGTCGTGATTATGCCTGTCCTGGTTAACAGATGCACGATTGTCAGTGTAGCAGGCCTAAATTGTATATCAAGTAAGTGTATTGCAATGGAGAGTCAATTTCAAAAGGGCACAACGCAATAGCCCTCCAGCATATGGAATGTTTCCAATAATGTTTAGTTTGCATCTGATCTATTATTTTGGGATTGGTAAAATTCCAGTTAATCATGGTAGTGACTGATTTTGAAACCTGGCATGACGTGTTATGTTTGGAGTATTTTGAAACCTGGCATGACGTGCTATGTTTGGAGTATTATTTGTGTTATTTTGAAACCTGGCATGACGTGCTATGTTTGCTGTATTATTTGTGTTATTTTCCAGTACCATAAGTTGCTGGGTTTGGGGTCTGCTTATATCGATATGTTTATTGACTTAATGTCACAAAACATTTACAATGAGGAGCAAAATGTATGTATCATAATCGTGGTTTATAATCTGTTGCAGAATATTCCGTTTTGTTGTATGTGGATTAATGAACATGTATCCAAATTGATATGTTCCAAACGCATATATGGGATGTCTACTAAAGATCACACATACATTATTAATTTACCTGTGCATTAGATTACGTATAAATGACAAGTAAAATCAATGTATTTATATGGTTTATTGAAGAAATGGACATGGCACCTTTCATCTTAGCAAACATATACCATTTCAATATATGTTGGAGCATCCAGCACCGCTGCAATTGCTGGGCGAAAGCTGTTTCGTTTTAATATTTCCATCACAGGAATCCGATCACTGTCTATTGCCATGTACTCATTTATACAGTTCGGTGAACTGGAACAAAGTGGGGTGAAATAAATTGGCCAATATTCGAAAAGGCGGTTGTGCTCTCGGACATCGATACTCTCGAATGACAATCTGCAGCTTTAAACACGCTCAACACCCTCAACATATCTCTGTTCTGTTTCCAATAATTTTAGAAGAAAAACAACAATTACATAATATAATAATAGTAATACATAAAATATTCTATTGCGCTGAAGTCCTCGGGAGACCGACGCTGGGCAGCGCACCAAAACAAAAGGGGATAAGCAGTTCATATTCGATAAGCAATTCCAGTTGTAAACATTTGGATTGGTACGTTGGGGAAAATACGCATGTTTAAACATGTGGGTTTTTAGGTTACGGTGAAATGTTGCTATATTCCCTACATACTTAATACCTAACAGGGAGTGAGTTCCTCAGCGTCGGTGTCGCGACTGAAACATTTATAGTTCTGAAATTTGTCTTAACACTGGGTTGTTGTCACTGGATGTACCGGGGTCACTGGGTGTGTCGGGGGTCACTGGATGGTCCGGGGTCACTGGGTGTGCCGGGGGTCTCTCGGTGGGCCGGGGGTCGAGTAGAGGTTTTACGTTTTTTCTTCTGAAAATTTGTACTGTTCTTTTGGTTTTAGTAAACATTAAACATAGGTTATCATGGTAATAGCTAATTTATAAATATGTTATGAAATGCTGACATTATACGAAATAAGTTTGTTTCCTTAATGGTATGCCCAACATTAGCTTAACTATTTAATTATATGATTGTGCATAATCACCGCCGGTAGACTCTATCACTTTAAATTTAACTGAACTTGAGTGATGCGCCTGTATCCCCTCGGCTATATACACCACAATACAAGCGACAAGTAAGAGGTTTTTTTCGGTCGACTCAGGAGCACCACCTAATGAGAATGGCGATAACACAGACATTGAACGACGATTCTTCGGGTATGCTGGCTAACAATGCAGTGTAGATAACTTTTTCACTTTTGATGAAGCAACTTATCTACCTTGGGCAGATATACGTACAACTGACAAAATTATCCGCAGCTCCTGTCTGGCCAGTCAAGTCATTATATTCGAGTTGTGTTAATGTGCATCACTAAAAATTGAGAATGTATCCAGGTGTGATCCATGACAGATTGCACATTTACCCCTTGCGTTTTATTTCTCCCGTCTAAAGTAGAGTTGCTGTATTTTCAAATATTTTTTTTCTTTCGAACTTACTTCTTGTCGTTCATTTGCTAGGCCGGTCGGAAAAAGTTTAGCGGAAGTACGGGGAGTAGGGTGGAGCAGGGGTATAGGTGGAGTAGGGGGGTAGGGGGAGTGGGAGCAGGGATAATTTAGCCATTTTCAGAACCGTTACCTCTCATAACTGGCAGTTATATCCTGCGCTCAAAGAGGACTTGCGTGGGTGAGTGGAGGACTTGCGCGAGTGAGTGGAGGGCTTGCATGGGTGAGTGGAGGACATGTGTGAGTGAGTGGAGGACATGCGTGAGTGAGTGGATGACTTGAGTGAGTGAGTGGAGGACTTGCGTAGGTGAGTGGAGGACATGCGTGGGTGAGTGGATGACTTGCGTGGGTGAGAGGAGGACTTGCAAGAGTGAGTGGAGGACTTACGTGGATGAGTGGAGGACTTGCGTGAGTGAGTGGGGGTCTTGCGTGGATGAGTGAAGGTCTTGCGTGGATGAGTGGAGGACTTGCGTGAGTGAGTGGGGGTCTTTCGTGGATGAGTGGGGGTCTTGCATGGGTGAGTGGAGGACTTGCGTGAGTGAGTGGGGGTCTTGCGTGGATGAGTGAAGGTCTTGCGTGGATGAGTGAAGGACTTGCGTGGGTGAGTGGAGGACTTGCGTGAGTGAGTGGGGGTCTTGCGTGGATGAGTGGGGGTATTGCGTGGGTGAGTGGAGGACTTGCGTGAGTGAGTGGAGGACTTGCGTGGATGAGTGAAGGACTTGCGTGATTGAGTGGAGGACTTGCTTGGGTGAGTGGAAGACTTGCTTGGGTGAGTGGAGGACTTGCGTAGGTGAGTGGAGGACTTGCGTGGGTGAGTGGAGGTTTTGCGTGAGTGAGTGGAGGATTTGCGTGGGTGAGTGGAGTACTTGCGTGAGTGAGAGGAGGACTTGCTTGGGTGAGTGGAGGACTCGCGTGCGTGAGTGGAGGACTAGCATGAATGAGTGGTGGACATGCGCGGGTGAGTGGAGGACTTGCGTGGGTGAGTGGAAGACTTGCGTGGGTGAGTGGAGGACTTGCGTGGGTGAGTGGAGGACATGCGTGGGTGAGTGGAGGACTTGCGTGGGTGAGTCTAGGTCTTGGTGGCTGAGTGGAGGACACATTTTGTTTTTGTTACACCCCCTGTGGGGTAGGGCCCCATGGGAACCACTATTTGGGGGTGACAGTACGTGGAACATTTTGAATAGCGCCGTAAATCTAAATAAATCCATTCGGAGGCGCTTAAAATACATTTATATGCACAACATTGATAAGTTAGTTAAATTATGATAAATTAATTAAGATAGAAGATAATCTATTAAATTAAAATAATAAGTTATATAGAAGACAATTATTAAATGCATATGATAATCAATAGCAAATAAGCAAAAACATGGTGTGAAATTGATATAAAAACATGTATATATAATAATACAATATTCATATATTAAATATAATTAAGTACTAAACAAGCAAAACAATAAAAATAAATAGGTGGTGCTTATGATGCGTATGCAACCCGGAAGTTATGCGTTTTTATGAGTCTTTTAAAACTAACAAAGCAAGAAATTGTCTTCATCTTGATTGGAAGTGCATTCCACATTCGTGGAGCAGAAACAGATAAATGTATGGCGCCGTATCGGCTACGAGATGGCGGCACATACAAATCATTGTTTGTAGCCGAAAGCAACACACGAGTAGCTCGTTGTTCGTGGAGTAGGTTGTTTTGTAAGCTGGTGCCAGTCCGTGTTGTGCACGAAACGTCAGTAGCAGAATAGCATAACGAATGCGTTGCTTCACGTGAAGCCAATGCAGTTTCTGAGTACCGCTGTGATGTGGTCCCAGCTGTGGCAGCGGACCACTAGCCGAGCAGCAGCATTTTGTACTCTTTGCAGCGTGTTGATCAGGCAATCAGGGATGCCGTGTAGGAGACAGTTCGCATAACCAATTATCGATATGACCAGTGAATACATCAGACGTGCCGCAACTTTCTGTGTAAGGCACGATCGGATCGACGAGATATTCCTCAGATGATAGTAGGCTATGCGGCAGATGTATTTTACGTTACCGACCATCGACATTTCCGAATCGAACACAGAACCAATGTTTATGGCAGTAGGACTTATGTGACAGTCGCCGATTTTTATCACATAGATTTTATGTTTCGCTTGATTGTTTCGTGATGCTAACACAAGTGCGACCGTTTTGTCATCATTTACTTTTAATAGATTTGCAGCCATCCACACGCGGATATCATTGACGCAGTACTCAATTCTGCGTAAAAGAAAACAGTCTGTTGGTTTCATCAGTCATCTCAAATTTGATATACAACTGGCTATCATCGGCATAGAGATGGAAGTTCAAGTTCTGTTGTGTGATGATATCACCAATAGGAGTTGTGTACACAGAGAACAGTAGAGGCCCCTGCACCGAACCTCAAGGGACGCCGCAAGCAACGCTACTTTTGCTGGAAGCGCCACCTGGTACACTTACTGCCTGCGACCTTTCGGGTAGATATGTTCGCATCCACATCAGCGCGGGACCTGACATTCCGAAGAGTTGTTCCAATCGGCTGAGTAGAATTTCATGGTCCACTGTGTCGAAGGTGGCCGACACGTCAAGTAGTGTCAGAATAACGCCATGCCGTCGGTCTAGCGCCTCAAGGATGTCATTCTGAACCAAAACTAACGCAGTTTCCGTAGAATGATGTGCTCTGTATGCTGATTGGTAGCGTTCGAAAATATTGTTTTCAGTCAAATACTTGATCAAACAGCGTGTAAAGTACCTTTCAAATAGCTTAGACACAAAAAGGCAAATTTGAAATTGGTCGATAACAATTCATATTGTTATGATCAAGATTTGATTTCGTAAGCACAAGGATGACGTTGGCATGTTTCAGGCGGCGTGGAACAACTGTATATGCGATTGATTAGTTGGCGAGTCGCGTCAGGAAAGGCATTAAAGTGTAACTGACGTCTTTCAGCAGCCAAGTTGTCAAGGGATCAAGCGCGCACGATGTTGTCAGCGACTTGTTGAGCAGGTTGCGGATACCTGATGTTATCTCAGCCGGAAGTGAGTGAAGTTTTGACACGCAGGATGTTGGATATTGGTATGTGATCGTGGTGGAGGTGAGTGTAGACACGAATCGTATCGTTCTTCGCACAGAAGAAGTTTGAGAAAGTTGCTGCAATATATTGCAAGTTGTCATTAGCAGGTAGACATGGGGACTTTATTTGCTGCAGCAGTCAGTTTAGCAAACGATACAGTCGTTTGTTGTCACTCCCGCACTGTTCTATTTCAGAAGCGTAGTAGTCATACTTTGCTACTTTATTGATACTCTTTACCTGCGCACAATGAGTCTTGTACATTTCGCGATGCACTTGAAGTGATGCAAGACGCTCATTCCGTTCTAGTTGTCGTCGTATTTGTTTGGCATTGATACATTTATCATTGTACCACGTTGCGAGTGGACGATCGGTGACCCTTGTCTTGTCAAAGCTTTTATGCTTTCGGTTTATTATCGCCACTTTCTCACTGTCGACGACATATTCCACCCACAGGTGATCAGACAGCAGCAACGACGTTGTTGTTCAAGTAATATCGTGGTTTTCGGATGGTGTCAGGATCAGATTAATGGTGTGTCCGTCGATAGTTGTTGGAACTTGAACGTGTTGAATGATGTTAACTGACGCAAGTAGGTCGGCGAACCGATTCACACTGGTGTCTGATTCCACGTCCCAGTGAATGTTGAAATCGCCGACAATCGCGAAACGGCAGGTCATCAAGACGTAGTGTTCAACGAAACCGGCAAACTAAGCGAGGAAGTCAGCATATGATTGTTTGTTCTTTTTCGACGGAGGTGGACGGTAAATCATTATAAGTTTGATAGAGCTTATTGATACTGCAATATCAATATCCATGGATTCAAAAAGTCATCTCATCGCATCGGTTAACAGCCACTTTGAAGTTCGATCGAAAAACAAAGCCGATACCACCACTTCGGCGATTTTTTCAGCCAGCTTTACAACAGTGGCGCCGCACGGTGGAGCCTAGAGCGACAATAGTGGCGCTGCACGGTGGAGTGTAGCGATAGCCAGAGTAGTCGAGCGCTTCCCTGCAAAGTACAGGGGTAAGACGACTGTTTAACTTCCTGCTTATTGTTTCGAATCTAGGTCGTATTAAATTGTGATATGAGTATTTAAGCAATTCATATGAAGTGACATAAGTGCAATTGAGCAGGCATATTCACAGGTTTGTTTGTAAATCTATTGGCCATGAAATAATGATTTGCAGTGATTTTGTTATAGAGTTTAACAGGCGGAGGGATTTATGGGAATTTTTGTGCTATGGGTCACGTGGGCGCATGAATACATGGATGTGTTTGTAAAAAATTACGGGCATCGCACGGAATTTTCTATGGTCCAGTTTTCTTGTAATCAGACAAAATATTAACATGACCGCCAGTGCAATTTTGCAGTAACCGACAAATGTATAGGCGTGAGTATTATATATTGTTGTTACACTTTTTGTGAAACTCCCCGTGGTTCATAATATAACAGAAATATAATGGTAAAACAACCCGTGGCGATTCTGGTTCATAATATAGCACTACTATAATGGTAAAATAAACAGTGGCGCCTCTGGTTCATAATATAACACAAATATAATGGCAAAATAACCCATGGCCCCTCTGATTCATAATATAACACAAATATAATGGTAAAATAACCCGTGGCGCATTTCTTTCATAATATAACACTAATAAAATTATAAAATACATTTTCACTACACAGCTTATGATTTGTGGAATTGCGAAGTATAATAATAACAACGAGGCCTAAAGACATGGTACAAACAATAAGCTGCTTAATGTCTAGACGTGGTTCGGCATGAGAATAACCTAGTAGATGTGACATGCGTAAAAACGATTAGGAAGAACCTCGTGGTGTTGGTAATTTACTCCACATGGCTTTAATAGAAACTCAATTGGGATTGATTGACTTCCGGGATCTTGGTGCAGCGACTTCAATTTGGTGCAGATAATTTACACAATAACGCGGAATATCGAATAGAATAAGTATTACTATTGCATATATATTATACATAAACGCATTGTAGACATATATTAGTAAAACAAGGTTTTGTTAATTATTAGTCAGAGGCAGTATTTTAGAGTAAGTTAGTTCGGGACTCCGACAGGGAAGTCAGTGAGGGTTAATAGGGTTGTTTACCATTCGAAAATTGAGATAGCATAGTGAATAGTCAGAAACAGTGGAATATTGGTTAGAATAAGTATTACTATTACACATATATTATACACAATCTTCTTCTAGATATATATAAAGAAACTGTTTTTGTTAACAGAGGCAGGGTTTTTCCCGGACTCAAATTCAACGAGCGATAAAAGGGAGTTTGTTTACAGGTCGTGACACCAGTTTATGGTGTACCAAACTATCGTTTAGAGTGTTAAATATATATTAGATAACTATCATCAGACAGAAAGACAGACATGAATGTTCTTTATTTGACCCATTACATTGGTTAATGGTTAATATTAATTACAAAGTAATTTAACAATACATGCACAGTATATGTAATATAACTATTATGTATATGTAAACGTTTGCATGTTGCGTTGAACGCAGCAGTTGCTGATATCACGAAATGCACTGTATGTCATACAGTGCATCTGTCATAATAATTATTATAGGGTATGGTTCGTTGTAACAAACTTTCCCCGAGTCCACACATTTTCTGTCATCCCTTGCCGCTCGTCGGATCGCAGCAACGTCGCCACAACGTAATTACAACGTAATGTTGTCAGCAGGGATCGCGGTTGTCGTATTGGTGAACGACTTGAGAAATGTGGAAGACTGGACCGTTACGAGCAGATGGCCAGCTATGCCGGCGACAAGGATAAGGCTCACTAGAAGTAAGATGGAGCCGCGCCTAGTGAACAGAAAGCAACCTCAGAAGTGAACGACGTCGCAATTATAAAGTAATCCAGTAATCCAAATAATTCATAAATACAAAATCCAATAATCCAAAACAATTTGGATGCGCTCGACAATGCCCACCCACACCCTAATAAACTAAACAATTGGAAACTTGGAGGCACTGCGCATGCACTGCCAATGCAGTGAATGGACAGCCGGTTATTGTAAAATATAAACCGGGAATAACTCTCCAAAGATATACTTTTCCAGCTTTTTTCCATGATCAAAGTAGACCATTGGCCCCATCTATATCTAAGTTTATTTTGGATTATAGTAATGTTTTATATTTAGCTGTCCGTATATTGATATTATCTATCTATAATTTTTGGTGAGTACTGTAAACAAGTAACAGTGCATGACTGTCAATACAATTATGGACACTTTGGTTTGTCGCGAGTATCTCACGTTTTAAAATAGCTCAACAAACGTCAAAGCTAATCCAAGAGGCAGCGAGGAGCCAGACACTGATTACTGCAGACCAAGTTAGACCAATGCTAAAATTCACGCTTTTGTACACAGACATAACTATGAAAACTCATTAAAATTCTTCATTATTATCTTACAAACTTGCTGGGCAAGATTCGCTGAAATCACGAGTATCATTATTACGGAATACACCGTATGTTTGTAACGTTGTGTCTGAACGACAATACCTGTATGCATTGTAAAATCTACTTCACATTAGCTATCACTGTAAAAGAACTTAAACCCACCTGAATACAATTATTAATCCAACAATACTCGCATGTCACAAACTATCCGATTAAGGGCGTTGTTGACCTACCTAATTATGAGCTGAGTCGTGGAAAGTGTCACTGTCTCTACAGTGAGGTCGTCATCCTCGTTGAGGTCCGGCGTCGTCTCAACAGTGAAATCGTTATCCTCGTTGAGGTCCGGCGTCGTCTCTACAGTGAGGTCGTCATCCTCGTTGAGGTCCGGCGTCGTCTCAACAGTGAGGTCGTCATCCTCGTTGAGGTCCGGCGTCGTCTCTACTGCCGCCAACTGGGTTGCGTTCGTAGTGGATGCTGTCGAAAGAGGAGAACCATTTTAGGAGTTACTCTGGGGTCCATTATAGTCAGTTATATAATGCAAGTCACGTAAACGACAAATGTTGCGCAACTTGTTTTCTTTGAAAACAAAGCGTAAGTGCTCCGTTTGCTTCGACAACTGGATATTTTTCATCGTTTTGCCAAATACATATATTCGCGGTATACGTAATACACAGGAAGTCATGCGATGGTTGCCTTCAGAAAAGTATAATTCTTACTTGCATTTTCGCTATGATCTGTGATAGGATCGTTTTCCTTCGGCATAGCTTTCCCTTTTAGTGGTTTGTATGCTTCCACATTTGGATGCGATATTTTGCCATAGTTTTGGCAAAAAATTACATTTGCGGAATACGTAATATAAAACATTGTCCTGGAAGTGAAGTGGGCGTTGCCTTGATACAAATATATTTCTTACTTGTGTTTTCGCTATGATTTGTGACAGGATCGTCTTCTTTCGGCGCTGCTTCCCCGTTTGTTCCGTCTCTATCCAGCGTCTATTCAAGGAATACACAAAACAAACACTAACTCTCGGAACCTTCAGATACGCTCCAGTTATTGAGCGAAAGCTCGTCGTTCAAGGCAAGTTTTACATACAAACATGTGGAAATGGGGTGAACGACAACAAGAAGATTCGAACCCGGCTTGAGAGACAACGTTCTAATCACATTGCTATCGCACCCCGTCACAATTACGGATCTGGAGTAAAATTAAGATAAGGGTATCCTGAAAAATATACATAATATATGTGGCCAATGTATTTATTAAATGTTTAAATGTATAATTGTACTCGAACGAAATTAAAACTACAGCAAGTCACCTTTTCGTCCACAGTAGTCTCGAGCTCCGGCTCAACACTGGGACCGTCTTGCTCATTGAATCCCACCGAACTCTCTACAGCTGCCGACTGGGTTGTGTTCGTAATGGACGCTGTTAAAAGATAATAACCATTTTGGGAGTTACTCTGGAGTGCTTTAGTGGCGATATAAAGCTGTCGGCTAGGTAACGCAAGTCACGTACACGACACATTTTGCGGAAATTGTATTTTCTTTCAAAACAAAACTTTCAGGTGTCTGTGTGTGTGTGCTTCCATATTTGGAGTTTATATGTTGTCATCATTTTGCCAAGTAAATATATTTGCGGTATTACATAATATGGAACATATATGCGATGGTTACCTTCTCAAAAATAGTGTTCTTACTTGTATTTTGGTAATGATCTCTGACATGATCGTCTATGTTAGGAACCACTTCCACCTTCCCTCCGGCTCGCTTCATCGCCTATTCAAAGAATACGCACAATATTTCTTATTTATTGCTGTAACGTGACCTCGAGGAATTAAACGTATTACAATGCCACCTCTCCGCATATCACATTGCAATACTATCATTCCGCATATCACATTTCAATAATATCACTCCGCATATCACATTCCTATACTCTCAATCCGCATATCACATTGTAATAATATCACTCCGCATATATTGATGCTTAATTAGATACCCCCTTTACAGCTGATCACAGAAAAGCTTGGAGATAATATAGTGAGTTTTGAGATCGAGATAACTAGTTGTATGAGGCATTACATTTTACAATTCTCTCACTCCGCATATTATATTACAATACTCTCACTCCGCATATGACAATACAATTCTTTTAATTCCGCATATGACATTACAATTATTTCACTCTGCATATCACAATTAAATACACTCACCCTTATATAACATTACAATATTCTCACTCAGCATATTACATTACAGTATTCTCACACTACATATAACATTACAACACTCTCACTCCGCATATCAAAGTGTTTAGTATAAATAATTAATTATGTTAACCGCCCAATAATGCTTCGTAGTATTTAGCATTTAGTTGCACCCTGGATACCCGGTGATCTGTCATTATAGTGTTGCCTAATGCATATAAGTGAACATGTTGTTCGTGTGCACATACCTGTTGGTGGGTTATATCTTAAGCTACTTAATTTACTACTTTTTGAAACATAAATACAATGTCACATACAGTAGAAAGTGCTTAATTCGTGGGAGCGGGGTGAACGTTTGTTTGTTGCAACAATGCATACATAGTACTGATATTTTCCACAGTTATGATGGCCAGTTGAGTTAGTTTAGTTCAATTTAGATACGTTCATTTGTACGCAGAGCTGCCACAACCTACCTTTTGAACTTCGAGTGACCAGTCAATTCGTTTAACAATGCACATAATCACAATGGCTTGCAGTATCAAACTTCCTACAGTCACCCACCAGAACGCTATCAACAGACACGTGATGGTGGTATACCTAAACCACTTCAGTACATACATGAACGAAGGAATGAACTAAGATTCATTCCAGCAATAGTCATGCTATATGTGATCATTCATCACCAATAATACATTTTCATGGTTTGTTTCACCGTTTGTATGTTGCAACAATAATTACGTGAATAACAGTTAACAACATTTCTTGCGTTTCTGCATTTTAAGTGAATACATACAGATCACACATGTGTAATTTACAAACATACCAATGACGTTTTTCGACCAGTTCATTATCATGCCAGCCTGTGTTATCGGCGATAATATAAGTATGCTGTGGAAATGTCGTACATGTCGACAAATAGAGAACTGGTGTGTGTGTGTGCGTTCGTGCGTGCGAGCGTGTGTGTGTCCATGATGACCAACGCATCACGTGTGTTGTGTGTGGAGTAGGTGTGCGAATACATGCGTGTGTGCGTGTATGCATGCGTGTGTGAGTGCGTGGGTGTACCCATTTTCAATAGTGGCTCCAGTATTGGGTTAGGTTATGACTCTTGTGTGTCTGGGACCATATTGAATAATATTAACACTTGTGCTCATACCATCCACCAGCCGTGGTCATATTTCCAAAAAAATAATACAGTTGTGGACACAATGTGCATACATCCTCGATACTTCTGTATCAACTTTAAAAAATAGTGTATATGTTTATATGATCACAACTTAATACCTTCTTGCTCTTAGTTACAAAAGCTGTTACGCTGGATAGTAATCTAAGTGTGATGTGATGCAAACTGCAGCACTGATCGGATCATATTGTGATAAAGAAATATCTAACTGAGAGAATGAGTGAGTGAGATTCTACAACACCTTCAGTGCGCAGTCTCGTGAGAAACATCAGCGGAATTCCTATTGGCATTGCGATGAAGGTGTGGCACACGACCATCAGAACTACGCCGTAGACTTGCCGACCAATGCCACAGAGAATCGCCTTGCCCGCCATCTGAAACGAAACGGAAAAGTTCATACGCATCCACGATACTAAATTATTGAAAACAAGAACAAACGCAGGTCTTTCGCAATTACCCACGAAACTAACTGCTTTGGTCACGAAATCAGCAGATTAAAATAACGGATATGAAGGAGAAAAAATAGCTGTTTTGTCCATCTAGAATCTACTTATCAAACTTCAATAAAAAACAAATCAAAACAAAATCGGGAACAACGGAACAATACTTTAATATAGACGTTAATTATGTAGCACGGACATGTATGCTTTTTAGGCAATGTACGTAATTATGAGTTGTAATATAATTTGGTTGTATTTTGCCAAGAGGTGCCCTCTATGACCAAGCGGGGGTTTGAATGTTTTCCTAAACCATTGCTTAATGCGAATATTGTTTTATACTCACGACTATTCCGTCGAAGAACATGTAGAATGATATGATTGAAAATAGTTTGGATGCCAATTCGGCCACTTCCCTGAAAGACAAGACATCACAGTTCAAACATTTTGGAAAGTCACACTATTCAATTTGGATATTTAAACAAAAGCGCATTGCAAAGTGGTTGACTAAACTAAAAATTCTCGTGTTTAATTCTGATCGTTTCTACCGACAATTAGTCCACATCGGAAGTCCTCAGTTCAAGAAACGGAGGGTGGATTAAAAATGCGTTTGTCCCCTTTTCAGCAGCAGTGAGAAAAGCTTCTGCCATTCAGTTCATGCATCCAAAATGTGACACAAAACGCGTGTCCCACGTTCACATTTATAATATTAAACAACGGGTCGTTTCATCTTCACCTTCCATGTATGGATGTACATCCACCGTCATCCCCTGACCGGGATGGTCGTAGAGGTGCCATCGCCACAGTCTTCGCCAGCTTGCCCTGTCTTCTGCTATGAGTAATAGAGTCAGTAAAGTTTGCTTGGTCCATATTTGTATGTTTTCCAGCTAGTTTGATCTCTGTCGTCCATATATTCTCTTGCCCTCCAGGGTGCCTTGGAGGATGGTCATTTAATATATACTAAAGGAAACAACCCGTGCTGCCTCTAGTGGACAATCAAAAACTACATTTGTCTGCGCCCAATTTGTATTTTAACATAAGAGGGTTAGATATATTGAAAAAATGTGTATCCACGACAAAATCTGGTGGTTCAATACTGCATATATATATATATATATATATATATATATATATATATATATATATATATATATATATATATATATATATATATATATATATATATATATATATATATACATATATATGTGTGTGTGTGTGTGTCTGTGTGTGTGTATATATCGTCAGCTGATATTGGAGCTAGAACTCACCTGATATCTGTAAAGATATACGGCAGCTGGTGTCTAAATACCAAATATATCGTCAGCGGGATGAAACAGGCAATTACTGTAACAACAAATAAAAATTATAACTTTAAGAAGAACTTGTGTCAACGCTATGCAAAACAATTTTATTTTAATAATTGGAATGTATTATTAACTACTGTAGTAAGACCATATAAATTGCGATAGTTAAACATCCAACATCTAAAAATTATCCAAACATATATTTATCTCAAACCATATATGTACATGCCAATCTTATTTACAACTTCAATAATCTTCATAGAGATGTTGTGGTAGATTTGCTTATAGATGCCGTACATATTTACGACTTCCCTAATATTCCATGATACTATTGTGGTAGTTTAGATTATAGATTCCCGACATATATATATATATATATATATATATATATATATATATATATATATATATATATATATATATATATATATATATATATATATATATATATATATATATATATGTATATATATATATATATATATATATATATATATATATACAACTTCATCAATGGTCCATAATAAAATTATGGTAGATTTTTATAGACGGTCTACTGCTGCAGTTACTAACGCAAAACAACGATAACTAGTCTGGCCATAGTTAAAGCTCCCAACTTGTCACGTGCGCCCAACTTCTGTCCAATCAGTATTGATGCTGCTATATGAATTCCAAGAAACACCTGCAAAATAGCAAAATATCGTTTAGAAGCTTAACGAATATAATGGTCTATGTGACCATTAAAATATTGATGATTACATCTCCCTGGTCAATGTTGTTTGTTTATCGGTTGTAACAGATGCGGCTTTTCTCAAACATACAAAACTATGCTTTGTCGTGCAATAGTCCTACATAACACGTAAACCTCTATGCAGAAAAATACCGTCAGAGATAAAGTAGGGGTAAAGGAAGAAGATAAAGTAGGGGTAAAGGAAGAAGACGAAAAAGACAAAAAAGAACGGCTGCTATGTCAGATCTAGAGAAGAAAGCTGGCTATGCAAGGCCATTGGAAAATACATGAGAATCTGTTAGGTAGCAGCATAGGAGGATAACTACCAGGAAACCACTGAACAAATATATTTCACTTTTAATGGATAGGCAACATCAAGCATTGGACAAATGGACAAATTCGAAATGGCTAGAGAGGTCGCTAGGAGACTCCACTGGCCTAACTTAGACTATTGCTACACATCGTCGTCATCTTCAGCTTTCTAAATCAAACAAACTGATTCGGTGTTTTCGAAACCACTCGCAACGTACAGAATACCACGTGAACTAAGTGTGTTGGACATACCTCGGACACCATATCTTCTACTTGTAGAACAATAGACGTAGCACCGAGTTCCGTCAGCCCAAGTATACCTGCAATAGGACGGGGCGTTGCTTACTTGTATTGTTTTAGTAAATCTTTGGTTATATTTTCTAATCGTTAATAGTTTACAGCGGTTGCCTGGTATTGTTATTGTTTATGTTTATGTGGAATAGCATTTGAAGGATACGATTATGCTTGCTTGATATATGTTAGTATGCTGTGCATCTAGGGGTGATCACCCTGAAATATTTTACTTAATGTCTAATTAATCATGTTATTTTCTTTTAAAAATGTATTAACTTTTTCACAGGAAATAAACGCTATATTTTAATTATCGTTTGTAAACATACGTGGGTACACATGTTTGACACTTTTCACTCTCCCCTCTGCCTCTATTGATTAGGCAGGATCACTAACTGGACGAGTGATTGATTGTTTTATTAGCCTACCCTCAATTACATTATGTGGTGTTTTATGTGAATAAATCATGATTATTATTAGTAGTACTATTATTATCTATATTATTATATATATATATATGTCTGTCTGTCTGTCTCGCTCCCCCTCTATATCTTTTTAGCTCTCTATATCTCTATTGTATCTGCGTTTGTTGTATATTTTACCTGACAGAAAAGTCCCGATCTCGAAATTCCAGCACTCCAAAGACACCATTATCATCCCAGAAAGTGAAATTCTGACGAATTTACCCCAATCCTGCAAACTCTCCGTTGTCCAACCTACGACCAATACAAATTGCAATCGATTGAATAATACTGTCCTGCTTCCAGTTGGGTTGAACACAACTCACAGCTGAAAACGGAATGCATCTCGCCGTGAGGTGTTGTATGAAACAGATGACAGTTATCACGTTGCACCAAGAGCTGGCGAGTTGGTATGTACCGGAACAAAATACAGCGATGACAATTCCATGTGATTAATATCTAATAAAAATTCAAAGCCGCTTTGATGTTAAACAACGAGTAACTGTTCATGGTCAAACCAAATAAAAATAAATTCAAATTATTCTGGAAATGATACTACACGCGTGGATATTATACATTATAAAAATTTCGCACGAGTACAGAATATTGCATTTACAAAATTATAACACTGACATGTTGACATATCAACTCAACGCTTTATACGAAACCTCAAAGAAAGCGTTTATTCGCCTACCACCCCAGGTTTCCTCGTAGACTTTCGACCATCGAATGTAAATTAGCGTCAGACTGAACATGACGAAATATGACACGGCTTGTGACAGCGCTGAGGCGCTGAAATATAATGTAATATATATATATATATATATATATATATATATATATATATAGTTGTATATATTAATATCACAATCCTAATAAAAGTAGTAGAAATAATAACAATAATAACAATAATAATAATACAACAATAATGTAGTTGTATATATTAATACAACAGTCATAACCAATAGTATAACTAATATCAACAATAATAATAACAACAATAACAACGATGTAGTTGTATATAGTAATACCACAGTTATAATAAAAGTAGTATAAATATTAACAACAATAACAATAATACCAACAATAAAAAATATTTAGTTGTATATATTAATACTACAGTCATAATAAAAGTATTATAAATAATAATAATACTAATATAAATACTAATAATAACAATATTATTATTATACATGTTATTATTATTACGCATTGAAGCATTACCATTATTATACATTTATTATTACTATCATTATACATTATTATTATTGTACACGTTATTATTACTATTATTTTACATTATATTATTACTATTATTATACGTGTTAATATTTATATTATTGTATATGTTATTATTACTATTATTATACATTTATTATTATTTTATTAAAATTTGTATCATTATCGTTTTTATACATTTTATTATTACTATTATTATATATTGTATTATTATTATTATTATTATTATAATTATTATACTTTGTATTATAGCTATTGTTATATTTTTTAATATTACTATTATCATACATTTTATTATTACTGTTATTAAACATTGTATTATTAATAGTATTATTATTGTCATCAACATTATCATTAGCATTATTATAATTATAATTATTATTATTATTACACCAACAATAGACATGCCGTTTTGGGCGGATTACCCGTATTTAATACGGTTTTTTTATGGGGTTTGGGGAGGAATAAAGTTGTAATCCGTATTTAATATAGCATCGAATAATAATCTTGTATCGGTCGAATCCACAAAACACTTTTGTTTTGAAATTCGAGTCGAAAGTAAGCAGATAGCCAATAAGACCAAGAATCCTAGCTTAATTTCTTAGTTATTTAGTACATTTTTTTGATGAAACTTCGTTTGATGTACGTATGTTTTGTGGTCTGATAGATGACGACACTTGATCGGAATCTGACTGCTATAGGCTGACCAACTAATTAACAACAGGGATTTATACGTAATACGGATCTCAACCGAAACAAAACGGCATGTTGGCCAACACTGTTTATTAACGTTGTCACAGCACATTGCTATAATGATTATATTAACTATTCGCATCATCTTACCTCCTTATCATTGTAATATCGGGTTGTACTTACTCTGTGCCCCAGTGCAGCTGATACAGGAACACGTAGTGCATCCCTGCATTCAACGAATTCGCCACAATTCCGATTATCACACTTGGTATGACAATATTCTGCAAGAAACTAATTATTAAGCGTACAAAGTCTGACTTTTTATCATTAAATAATGGTATTGAATGTAAACCAGATGATTCGAGTTATGACTTGCGACTTGACTTAGAATTCAGAGAGATAACTCGATACTTGACTTGGACTTGAAGGTCATTGGCTTGCTGCTTGAGTTGACTTGACAGTTTAGTGATTCGACACATAGGCAAAAATGAGACAATGTTGTTGTGGCAGGCCGCACCGAATACAGTCATTATGATTGGTTAATGTTGTGACAAGGCAGCACCCGCAAAAATTTCCAGCTAAACATTACTGTAGATAAACCACAACAAATCATGACAATTGGAAAAACCTTGATGACTCAAGATTTGACTTGGACTTGAAGGTTATTCACTTGAAACTTGAATTGACAAGTCTGAATAGAAACTCTACACACTGTAACATCGTGTGTGCATGTATGTGTGCGTGCGTGCGTGCGTGCGTGCGTGCGTGCGTGCGTGCGTGCGTGCGTGCGTGCGTGCGTGCGTGCGTGCGGGCGTGTGTGTGTGCCAGTTATGTATATTGACACACTTCACAAGCATGACAAATCTAGACGGCTGATGCACGCGACTCACCTGAGTCTGTAGATATTTTGATAGGATCGTGTACATGAAGAAACTCTACAGAGGAAAACAAAACGACCAATGTTAGAAATGGTGCATCGGGTACAAGGTAGCCTTACTGCTGTAGGGACTCTGATTTTCCGTTTCAAAAAAGGCAAATTCCGTTTCAATGATGAACTTTCCTTTCGAAAAGGCAAATTCCGTTTGAAATGAGTATGAAAAGAAAGTTTTTTTTTCACAAAAGGCACATTATGTTAAAAAAAAGACAACGATTTTTTGGTGCGCAAGCGTCAGTTGTTTACGACTGCGCTCCGACGAAAGATACAATATGATCGTTCTTTCCGCATTTATACTAAATACTATTTAAATGTCACGTAGCATAAAGAAAACAACAAATCTTCATGATCCACTAATTTTTTTCGGTGCACATTTCGAATTTTCCGTATCGACTGGCGGCGAAAACGGTAGAGTAAGGTTGGACAAGGAGACCCCTTAAGGAAAATTTATAATAGTTAGCTTCTCCTTCCATGTTGCTAACTCAACGATCTCGACTTGTGTGTGTGATACATTCCAGTTCGTTAGGAACAATTTATTAGGAACCATTCAAATTTAAATGGATATAAATTGTACGTATTAATTAAGTAATACGTTGGTAACCAAGGACAACGCGTATACCATAGTAATACGCACGTATTAATTAAGTAATACGGTGTACTCCGAATTGTCACGTACCATCTATACGAAATGTTAGATCGTACATTGGAAAACGAGTAGCTTTTCATCAACGTAATTAATTGACTAAATCATGTGGGGGCGTCTTGCCCCATCAGAGACAGACAGTGAGCATAATGTTGGAAACACGGGAGGGGGGCGTTTTACCCCACTGGGGCTCCTTGCTAAGTTGCTGAAAACCTGCTGAAGTAGGCTTTGAATAACTTGTCCTTTACAGCAGAAGGGCTCTTAGCATAAATGAATCTAACTTTTGTTTGAATGTCGGCCTCATCAGATAAATCTTTACAAATAACGAAATGGAAAGTTTAATTTTAAAGAATCAAAGAACAGGAGGCTTTAAGTTGAACATTGTATTCACAACCGTATATGTTATAACAGAAAAGTAACGTTTGCAGTCCATAACCGGAAGGGGCGAATAAAAGTAAATAATCTGCGTAAATCAGGTGATTGACCACCTTTGTCCCAAGGCTAGGTCTTGTGAGCATTTGTAAACTCAAGTTGTTCATATAAACGTTAAACAGTACTGAAGATAATTTCCCTCCTTGCTTAACACCGTTACCCACAGGGAAGAATTCCAAGTAAGTAGATCCCATCGGACACATACACTTCGGTTATTGTACTCATTGCAGATCAGTTTTAAAATTTAGGTACATCACGTTTTGCTAGTTTTGTTATAAGCTTATGCCGATTGACTCGGTGAAATGTTTTGAAGCAAAAGGCCATAGATGAACAAACTGCTGCTGCGCGCGCTGTACGCCGACGGCGTGTCACGCTTAGTTCGGCTTCGTCCTGTTTAGATGCTCGAATTCATCCTTTATTGTTTAAAGTTTCCACAGTGTTAGTCCATTTCCTAACATAATGTGTTGGGGGACGTTTCAGTTGCCATATGTCAACTGAGGAAAGTAGTACTGTTTTGCCGATATATAATAATGATCGTGCATCCTTCATGATTTTGTTTGATAAAGGCATACTTACTAGAGCCCCAGGAATAAAGATCACCAGGTAGCGCCCTGCCAGCCTGCCAAAGACATAAAGTGACAACTTGGTCAGGGTACCCGTTTGTACCAATATAACATTATATATTTATAATATAAAAATGACGGAAACATACAGAAACGTTCCAGAATGTACCCGTATCAGGACCGAAAATACGTTTAGTGTGAACTGTAGTCATGTGAAGAAGTCTTATGCCACACCTCCTTGAAATGCGGAGTGTCAAAAGTAGAAAAACATTTATCGTTATGATAATATGTACTACATCATTCTATTAAATTAACTAAGCACCGTTGTATGTAAGGTAAACTCTAATGCGTCCCCGTAATAATATATTAATTCGTATGTATGTTATAGTTTGCAGACTGTAGCAACAACGTATGTTTGATTAAATACGACAGCTACTGTTAATCAACACCTTCAAAATAGTAATTTTTTTGAGTAATTATATAGACCTTGATACTTCTGGGTTCTGCCCAATCAAAAGAAGGATACTCGCTGCGTTGATATAAACGGCGATACACGGCATTAGAGCCAGAAGGAACACGTACACCGCTACAACAGATAACGGAGATGTTTGAGTCGTGTGTTCCATAGCACTAGAGCCAACTGGAATATATCAGAACTGTTATACAGCAGCAAGATGTACACATCTACAAAATAATAACGGAAATATCGATGTAAATTAAGCATATGACGGTATTAGAGACAGAAGCGAGATGTAGGCTTACGTCACTACAAGAGATGACGGAGAAACCAGTAAATACGGAACTGTAACAAGCAACAGAGGACTCCACTTAACAGAAACAATTATAGCAGAATCAGCCGTTATGTTTAATCCTAATATATTGGCTGTGATGAAATAATTACCTATTCCAGCTGCGCTGTATTAAAACGCACCGATTAATCGAGTCAGCGGCTTTGCTCCGGCCCAAAATGAGTCAGTTAAGCGGAATCGAGTATATTAGTGATCTCTGCCAGAATCCCGCCATTCCTGAGATGTCAAGGTCACGGGAAAGAGCGATTTCATTCTTGTTAGGTGGGAGCCAGTTTCTCATCTACAGACTCTCGCATTTGGGGCATGGAAAATGACAGCCCGTAATTAGTGTATGTTACATATTATGATCAAGCATAATTATCATCATTTCATATCATTGTTTTTAAATCCAATTTTTTTTTATAAACAAAACATTCCAAATTCGGTTTCAACTACATATGTATGTGACGTTTTTAAAGAGATTTGGTCAAATAACTATTTCGCACTTAGAAATGTGTGCTTGCTAAGTAATATTATGTTAATGGGTTGGCTTCATACACCGGTACCTCTCTACAACATATGTTTTTTTTTAGGAATATATGACACCCACCTTTCTGTACATAGATGCCAACCATCTTTTTGTTTTTACTTCCAAACGACTGCAAAAAAGAATGGACACACATGGTTGATATACCCGCACACACGCACGCAAACACGAACGCAAAAACGCACGCACGCACGCACACAATAAAAAACAGGAGTTAAGCTTACGGACCACTCTCTAAAATTGTCTGATAGTTCATTTTGAAGTTTCCACGCATTATTGCTTATTTGTTTACCTAAAATATTATTATTATATACCAATGGCTTTGTCTCGATAAATTCATTTCAGGAAATATATATCATTCCTATAGTTGTATGCCAAAATAAGCTATCTAAAAATATTTTTCAATTCAGAAAGCCATTATATTTAATTAACTTAAGATAATTCACAATTTGAAGTGTCTTACGTTCAAGTAAACGTTCCAATGTGTGTGACGTTACAATTATATAGACCCCTACAATTGCTGTTCCTACGCAAACTTATTTTGTATGATGATGAACACATTTTTATTGTTACGCCCGATACCAAGTTCCTGTACCAATAGTTCAAAACTACAAATTAATGATTTTCCAAAATTAACTTTCTTTAGAAAGCAGAGTATAATACAATTTATGACGAATGTATTTTTGTCACAGTATTTATATGAATAAGTGGCTTTACTTTTGATCGTTGTGCTATCCAATAAATTGTCAAACTTTATCTAATCACCTGTCGCCAAAACATTTCAACTAAGGTCCATTAGGAAGATAATATTTGTTTATAATGCTTTCCTACATTAAGAAGAACAGTAAACACCAGTGTTGCAATATTATATGGAAAACAACCACATTGATTTAAAATATTACCATATGGTTGTTACGCGCGGTACCAAGGTGTGGTGGTTGTTGTTACACCATGTACAAAGGTGTGGTGATTGATGTTACACCATGTACCAAGGTGTGGTGGTTGTTGTTACAACATGAACCAAGGTGTGGTGGTTGTTGTTACACAATGTACCAAGGTATGGTGGTTGTTGCTACACCATGTAGCAAGGTGTGGTGGTTGTTGTTACACCATGTATCAAGGTGTGGTTGTTGTAGTTACACAATGTAGCAAGGTGTGGTGGTTGTTGTTACACCATGTATCAATGTGTGGTTGTTGTTGTTACACCATGTACCAAGGTGTGGTGGTTGTTGTTACACCATGTACCAAGGTGTGGTGGTTGTTGTTACACCATTTACACTTAGAGGAACCATAAGTAGGAGGGTCGAAAGAAGAATGGTCAAAAGCAGGATGTTCAAAAGCTACTGCAGGAAAAACATGATATGTCAATATGTCAGGGTGGAAGCGAAATGACTTGAATAATGGCTACAGACAAATAATGTTAGTGACACAGGAGGAACCCGCTGAACAATGGAAATAATGAAATAAAGAAATGTTTTACAAGGAATATATTCCACGGAAAATTATTTGACACAACGAACTCACAAATAATCAATACGCCGGGATTCAAGAGATCAATGGCAACCTTAATGAAGACATATTATGTACTGTGCAAATGAACTCACAAAGAACCAATACGCCGTGATTCAAGAGATCAATGGAAACCTTAATGAAGACATATTATGTACTGTGCAAATAAACTTTAATAAAGAAAAACAATGTGTGAAGCTATATTAAAGAAATCTAGTCTGCCTAGATGTCAACAAAAACACCATAACGCTGCATCCACACGTAGAATGTAGTTTTCGATGTAACTATGTCATCTGATTTAAGTTGGAATGCACATATAGATGAAATAGTTGTAAAAGCAAAGGGTGCAAATGATCTATGAGTTGAAATGTGCTCGAATCAATCAAATTGATTTGGTTAGAATTAGAGATAATCCCAAAACGATGTCTCAAAACTATATGTCCTGGTTTTACGTACGAGAATACTATGCAGATGGTAAACATACCAACGCTGCATGACAGGCGCAATTAAATGTGTAAAACGTATTTCGGTAGAATGAGGCGTGGTGACCACAAACTAAGTAAGCTACTACCGGACTCTCGAATGGTTCCATATGCTATAAGATCATTGAACGAGCTACCCGTTTCAATGGCTAACACAAATCACTACAAAAACTCGTTAATACCATGGTCTTTGGCACATTGTCAAAACAATTAAATGATTCATCAGGTATGGTTTAGCATACAATTTTAATATATAAAGTAATTTATTTATTTTCATTTTAATGTATTTTAATTATAACGAACTTTATTAATGTAATTATTCATGGTTCATGGTTCGTTTTAGTGAATGTGTATCAATGTAATTTTAGTGTAATTGCATTACTGTTATTATGCACAAAATGTGAAGTAATTACTTTATCGTAATTTCTGGTGTTTTATAACAGAAGAAGTGGCTTTGTGTAGTTTATCGTGAATGTATGTACAATCCAACTGAAAGTTGCGAATAATGAACTAGTTCCGATTCTGAAAAAGAACTAGCACACTATACTTACTTACTTAATCCTCTTGGCCCCTTCAGGAGCATAGGGCGTCAACCATGTTTCCCCACCTCACTCTCTTCTGGGCTATAGCTTTGGCCTCTTGCCAGGTGACCCCCACTTTTTCAAGATCTTGTAGTGTGGAGCATCTCCAGTTGATTTTTGGCCTTCCTTGTCTTCTCTTTCCTTGTGGGTTATAGTCCAGTGCTTGTTTGGTTGTATTTGTTGGATCTTTTCTGAGTGTGTGGCCAATCCAGCTCCATTTTCTCCTCTTGATTGTAGTGCTTATTTCTTCCTGTTGGTTTTCTTCCAGAGCTCTTTATTTGATATTTTGTTAGGCCACCATACCTTAAGGATGTATCGGAGGCGACTGTTGATGAAGACTTGGAGTTTGTTGTTGAGAGACTGAGTAGTTTTCCACGTTTCACAGCCATAGAGAAGAACTGGTTTAACGTTGGTGTTGAAAATGAGGATCTTAGTGTTTATGGATAGTTGGGAAGAGAGCCATACAGGGCGTAGGGTTCTGAAGGCATGGCGAGCTTTATTGATGCGTAGCTCCACATCTTTGTCAGCTCCACCATTTGTACTGATGTTGCTCCCGAGGTAGATGAAGTCTTGTACTTCCTCAACAGTACCACTTTCTAGTGAGATGGGTTCGGAGGATCTGCTGTTGACTTTCATCACCTTTGTCTTTCCCACATTGATCTTAAGACCCAGTTGGCTGCTTTTTTCTTGAAGCCTTTCTGTTTTTTGTTGCATGTGTTTATGGGTTTCTGAGAGTAGTGCTAGATCATCTGCAAAATCCAAGTCTTCTAGTTGTGAGAACAAGTTACACTGGATCCCAGTAGGATGGTGTTCTGTGGATCTTTTCATTGTCCAGTCTATGGCTATCAGAAAGAGCAGTGGAGATAGCAAGCAGCCCTGTCGTACTCCAGTTCCAATATGGAAGCCTTCTGAAACTTGTCCATTAAAGATGACATGACCAGTGAAACCTTCGTACATGTTCTTTATTAGGGTTACAAATTGTGTGGGTAAACCATAATGCCTCAGGAGCTTCCATAGAACTGTCTTATGTATACTATCAAATGCTTTTTCGAAGTCCACAAAGTTTATGTAAAGGGAGCTCTGCCATTCAATGCATTGTTCAACGATAATCCTGAGTGTAGCAATGTGATCTGTGCAGGATGTATCCTTTCTAAAGCCAGCTTGTTCCTTTCTTAGCTTCTTGTCAATTGTTTCTTGTATCCTATCCAGGATGATACGGCAGATAATTTTAATGGGCACTGATAGAAGCATGATCCCTCTCCAGTTCTTACATTCACTGAGGTTCCCTTTCTCGGGGATTGTAACTAGCACACCTTTCTTCTATTCAGTTGGTATTTCCTCTTTATTCCAGATCTCATTTAGCACGCTGTATAAAACGTATGTGGTGGCCCCAATATCAGCTTTTAAGACATCATATGGTATATTGTCAATTCCAGGTGCTTTGCCTAGCTTCAGCTTTTTGATGGCTCTCTTGATCTCATCTTTGGATATCCTACCACAATTAATGTTAAGGTCTTCATTTGTTTCCTCAATGTCTGGGATTGAATCTGGTGGAGGCCTATTCAAGATATCTTGGAAATATTCTTTCCAGCGTTGCAACTGTAAAGATTCCTTAGTGAGAAGGTTTCCCTGTTTGTCCCTGATGGGGCGACTAGTGCTCTTGTTCTTCCCTGCTAGCTGTCTGGTGATCTTGTATAACTCTCTGGAGTTGTTTTGCCTAGCTGCGATCTCAGCCTCGTTTGCTAGTTTTTCGACATATGTTTTCTTGTCCCTCTTTGTCTTCTTTTTAACTGTTTTGTTTCTTTCCTGGTATTTCTGCCATCTGCTTCCTTGTTGAGTTTCATTTTAGTCTCCCTCCTTACCTCAATAGCTTCCCAGGTGTAGTCTGTAATCCAGTCCTTCCTCCTAGCTTCCCAGCAGCCTAGAACTTGTTCACAGGTGTCTGTAATTGCATTCTTGCATCTTGCCCACTTTTCATCAATGTTTTTTCCCTCTTCCAATGCTTGGAACCTGTTCCGTAGTGAGATTCCCAGTTCCTGCCGTATTTTAGTATTTTGAAGTTTTCTTATCTCAAACCTTCTTTGTACCTTGTTATCCGTCTTCTTCTTTGCTGCTAGCTTCATCCTAAATTCACACACAAGGAGGTGGTGGTCGGAGTTAATGTCAGCTCCTCTTTTCACTATGACGTCTAGAAGCACTCTCCTCCATTTCTTGGTGATTGTTATGTGGTCAATTTGGTTTTCCGTCTTTAGATCTGGGGATATCCATGTGGCTTTGTGTGTAGGCTTGTATGGAAAGAGAGTTCCTCCGATTATCAGTTCATTGAGAGTACATAAATCTGCAAACAGGAGACCGTTCTCATTCATCTGTCCCAGACCTTCTTTCCCCATTGTGCCTTTCCAATTGTCATTATCCTTTCCAATCTTGGCATTCATATCCCCCATAACAACTTGGATATCCCTCTTCGGTAGTTTTTGGGTGACTGTTTGTAGATGTTGGTAGAAGGTCTCTTTCTCTTCAAATTCAGCAGAGTTGGTTGGTGCATAGCAATGTATAATGGTGATGTTCCGACCTTTTGATGTAAACCTGGCTGTGATGATTCTCTCCGAGACTGGTTCCCATTCGATGAGACTTTTTGCTGCATCCTTTGAGAGGAGCCCTACTCCATGTGTGTGCGCATCTTCTTCTCTCTCATTTCCAGAGTACAAGTAAGTTTCTCCAGAGCTAGTTGTAACACTAGCACACTATGAACGTTCATAATTAAAATACTTTAACTGCTTATTGGTATCTTGGAATGACGTTCTCATTTCAAAGGGCCAAACGGATGCGTGGTAATAGCATCGAATAGAAACTTTCCGGAATGTGGACAATATGATAGCGAAAGGACCCTCCCACTATACAAGGGATAGTTCCTGTTATAAGTGTTGTTGCCGTGATGCCAACACCAATACATTTCAAGGAAATTATGACAAATGGGTGACAATAACAAATAAACGTCAAACATATTGGAAGTCGCAAACCCAGACACGCACTTGAGGATATAGTTGAGGTCGTGGATGTTGGCGCAAAGAAACTAATCACACGTAGTCAAAACGTTTCGTATAGCGTGCAGCGTGTCATATAATATATTATTGTCCTGCCCATTAAGCATCAGTTTGACATAGAACACACACACACACACACACACACACACACACACACACCCACGCACGCACGCACGCACGCACGCACGCACGCACGCACGCACGCACACACACACACACACACACACACACACACACACACACACACACACACACACACACATACTTTGTTTTATAGATAGTTGTTACGCCCGCTACCAAGCGTTAATGTTGTATAGGTAAAACCGATGTGTCCAAATCACTATCTCTGAACTATAATATTATTATAATATAAAACATCCCCAAGAAGTGCTCTATGGGAAATGGTTATTTCTCAGTTGTGTCCTAATTCAATTACCAGTTTGTATATGCAACAGTACTGTGCATGCATGAGCAACATTCCAGGAACAGGGTCACATTTGTATGAATTTAGAAATGTTCCACAAATAGTTTTAGTATAACATGAAGAAGAGCATAATCATTATCGGATGTCACTATTAAAATGTATTATTTGTATTTCTTTGGGGTATTAACACGAACTCGGCTCCTTGGTACCGGGCGTAACCGTGGAGGGTAACATGCCTGACATGCGCCGCCTGCCACTTAGTGAGTTTTCCGATCTAAACAAAGAAACGTCATAATTTTAATGCTTAGACTATACATTTTAACGGATTAAAGTTTAAAAGAGATTGCAGAACATAACAAATGGCCTCTCCCAAGCCAACTCTCAGATAATTTTTGGAAATGGCCCTTATGGTGTCAGTCAAGACATAGTAGCTGCTTAGAAACTGTTGACGCACACCATCATTTGCCTGTTAACAAGATAATAATAACTTAACACGAAAAAGTACGTTTTTATTACACGGCGTGTTTTACATTATAAGTTTTTGATTATCTTACCTGTGCGAAGAACGTATCACACCCCGTTCCCAAGCCTTGAGCGGTGGCCACACATGTGACGTTGATAACCTTTGTCGTGACAATCAATTAATAGTAATCAATGTGATTAAGATGGACGCAAACTAATATATTTCATTGTAACGTTTGCGCTTCACGACGACGACGACGACGACGACGACGACGACGACGACGACGACGACGACGACGACGACGACGACGACGACGACGACGACGACGACGACGACGACGACGACGACGACGACGACGACGACGACGACGACGACGACGACGACGACGACGACGACGACGACGACGACGACGACGACGACGACGACGACGACGACGACGACGACGACGACGACGACGACGACGACGACGACGACGACGACGACGACGACGACGACGACGACGACGACGACGACGACGACGACGACGACGACGACGACGACGACGACGACGACGACGACGACGACGACGACGACGACGACGACGACGACGGCGACGGCGACGACGGCGACGACGACGACGACGACGACGACGACGACGACGACGACGACGACGACGACGACGACGACGACGACGACGACGACGACGACGACGACGACGACGACGACGACGACGACGACGACGACGACGACGACGACGACGACGACGACGACGACGACGACGACGACGACGACGACGACGACGACGACGACGACGACGACGACGACGACAATAACAACAACAACAACAACAACAACAACAACAACAACAACAATAACTCCATAGCGCCTACATTTTCAGGAACCCAAGCTCAGAGGCGCAACAAACGAGAATATCATGAACAGGGACGAACAAAATGAAAAGCAGTTTCACAAAAAAAATATGTCAAAATTTTTCTGTAGGCGTAGTTCCTTGTGATTGTAAGGTGTTTTAATTTATAAGCATCATTACGTCATTCCAGTAGAAATGCATAAGTAGTTGTGACATGTGGTCTACTCACACTGATTGCGAGTGCAGCGACGTTGAGTTGTATTGGATCTTTCAAGTGCCCAACCATCATTAACGAGATTGGGCCCATCCACATTTGTGTGGTATTCGTCAGTACCTTAATGGACAAGACGCACACGACAAATCACACATGTATATCCTGTTGTGCGAATTGTTTGTATACTAGGTTGCGACATATTAAGGTTCTAACTGACATCTTTCTGGGTAAATATTCGGACTAATTTGCCGTTAGAACATTTCGATCGGTAATAGAGCTCGTGTCCTTTAAAAAAAAACCCGACACATGTCCTTTGCAGAAACTTTCATCGGATACTAGAATTTGATGATATATTGGTGATGTAACTGCACATTACAGGGTGCTGCTTTCTTACATTTGCCAACTGGTTAAAATAATTTGCATTGTTCATTGTTTGTGTGATAACCTAGTAGTTATTGAAACTGTATTGGATACATACCTGGTACATCCGTTTACTACCTCTTTTGAATTTTTTATTATAATTAGTTACTACTCGCATCATTGTGTTCTATGAAATCGGCTCATGAATATGAATAAACACAATAAAAAATGGATTACTGATGTCCAATCATCACCTGAAACAAAATATGGCATAGCTGACATATCCTTCGAATGTATGGCGTGTTAAGATAATTTATTTTTGTTCAAATGTGACTATAACCGCAGACAAGTACAGCACCTACTATGGCCCAAGCCAGTCGGAACATGTCACGTAGAGAGGATAGCATCCCTGCCGGGAAGATTGCGTTGCAACATCGCGAACAAGCCCAGTGACTCTTTGACTCCGGGGCATCTTCTTGGCTGACGTCGTAACTTGTTGAAGTGTGGAAGTGTTTCACTTTCCGTCTTGCTCCTGTGAGTATTTAAATAAACACAATGTTTGACGCAGCTATACCGCTATACGTTTTTGTAAGTAAGCAACATTTCCTTTCGATTAGCGGTCTATGTGACGGGTTACGACTTTGCTATATTTATTATGATAGTATGATCAAATAAATGATTCTGATAATATGAACTATCAAGTTATCCCATCTTGGGGACGGCATTTATATTAGTACCAATAACGCTTCTAAAATTGATACATAATATCCAAAACAATAAAAGGAATCCGTCAATTATGATGATGATAATTATTATTATTATTAAACAAAATTACCCCAATAATATCTATATTTGTATTAATATTGTCGATGGAACATGTATTGATGTTACATAGTGTGATTTCGTAAGTTGAAAACAAATGGACCTGTTAGGATGGAGTGAAGACATGACGGTTTCTGCGATATGTCTTCGTCTCCCGGCATATCGACGTATTTTCATCCCCGTCAGCGCCACTTTCTGAAAGTAAGCATGATGTTACATTATTACTTCTAGAAATGTTGCCATCGCTCTTACTGAAAGGAAGTAAACAGCTGCTGGAGGAAAATAACATAAATATCCTTTTCTGTGAACGGTGCAAGGTAAACATTATTCAAATTATCTTCACACGCACACGCACACGCACACGCACACGCACACGCACACGCACACGCACACGCACACGCACACGCACACGCACACGCACACGCACACGCACACGCACACGCACACGCACACGCACACGCACACGCACACGCACACGCACACGCACACGCACACGCACACGCACACGCACACGCACACGCACACGCACACGCACACGCACACGCACACGCACACGCACACGCACACGCACACGCACACGCACACGCACACGCACACGCACACGCACACGCACACGCACACGCACACGCACACGCACACGCACACGCACACGCACACGCACACGCACACGCACACGCACACGCACACGCACACGCACACGCACACGCACACGCACACGCACACGCACACGCACACGCACACGCACACGCACACGTGTCTTTTTGAGATGCTAAAAATGTGCAGATTTTGGGCTCATTCTGATTGGTCGAAATTTGAAATGGAGCGTTCTGATTGGTCGAGAGCATTTCACCGCCCGGGGGGGCACGTGAAATACTATATTATCGCTCAAAAGTGCAGATTTTGGGGCTCTTTCTGATTGGTCGAGAGCAGTTTCACCACCAGGGGACGCCACGAGGTAATACCCTATTATCGCCCCTAAAGCACTGTTTTGCGGTAATATTGTCGCCAGGAGGCGCTACAGGTCAAGTGTGTCGACGATTCTGATTAGTCGTGAGCCTTCGCGTGACATATGACGTCACACTTCCTCATTTGGATATCACCTGACCTCTCTATGGATGTCGCCATCTTGTTTTGCTGCAATGTTGTTTTGCGATGATACGATCACCAGGGGACGCTGCTACGAGTCAATTGTGTCGACGGTTCTGATGGGTCGAGAGCCGTCACCTGACTTATGACGTGACAGCTCCTCCCCTATTATCTAAAATGAGTACATTTTAGGGCACTGTTTTCCGGTGACACGATCGTCTGGGGACGCTGCAGAGGTCGGTGACGAACGTTCTGATTGGTCGAGAGTCCTACGACGTCACCTCATCAAGTTTGAATACAATTGTCAATTAGGGTTAGGGTTAGTAACCCTAATGAGAGGTCAAATTTCAAAGGTCACCGACCTTTTATACTTATAAAATTGCCAGTTAGGGTTAGGGCTAGTAAACATAATGGAAGGCCAAATGTCAATTGTCAGTTAGGGCTAGGGTAAATAATCCTAATTCTATCGTCTGTAGTGAACCCTAATACGAACCCTGTAGGGTTAGTAACCATAATCAAAAGTCAAAAATCACCGACCTTTTGTACTTATTCAATTGCCTGTGAGGGTTAGGGTTAGTAACCCTAATTTTGTCGTATGTAGTTAATCCTGATACGAACTCTGACCCTAACCCTAAAAGAACATGCAGGAAGAAAGGTTTGAACCGGTTTCATGTAGTTTTTTCTTCTTTTCTCGAACGACGTTATGGAATTTTACACGCTCACGAAAAGAAACACGATACCGCATTTTCACCCTGCTAGTAGACTGAAACCTAGCGGACGAATGTTCGTGCATGCTGCGGGAAAAACGTAGCCGTGCATGTAAGCTATGCGACACATATCGCATCATTACGTTATATCGAGAACTTTTCGACGTATATCGTTTCTCGTAGACATCTATATATCGCCTATAATGATAGGAGTTCTTGAACACCGCTAGCTCAAAAGGTCAAAAGGTCAAGGTCAATAACGCATAAACACCACCGCACCTGCGAATTGTGCGTGTCTTACGCCAGCTGCATGTCCTTGTTTGGTATTGTTCTGCATGCTGTGCACGTGATGTTCACGTGCTACGCGCATGCTGTGCACGTGTTGTGCGTCAGAACCGGTTTGAACCGGTTTGGACCGGTTTGAACCACATTTCCCGCGAAATGTGTTTTGAAACAGATTTCCTGCGAAATACGTCCAGATGCATGTCCTTATTTGGTGTTGTTCTTCATGTTGTACACGTGATGTTCACGTGCTACGCGCGTGCTGTACGTCAGAACCAGTTCATACCGGTTCAAACCGGTTTAAACCGATCCAAACCGGGAAAAACCCAAGAAAAAAGTGCAACGTCAGCAGTAGTGACAAGCTATATTAACCGATCCGCTACTGCAATTGCCATCACAACCGTTCTCCGATCTTTACAGAGCACTTCGATTCAACACCACAGCCACGCAGCAGCACTTCGAGATACCGCGACGGTAGCGGTACACCAAGTTTTGCAAGCATCTATTATATATTATCTTTGTTTGTACGAATGCTAACTAATACATGGGAATCACAATCGTTCTCCGATCTTTGCACACCTATTTCGTCGCATCACCAGCAACGACGAAATACACATGTTCAAAATGCAACAAAGTGTTTGCAAGAAATTACCATTTACTTCGCCATATAAGAACGATGTGTAATTCCACCACCGTTTCGCCACCATCTGTATGCATAAAATGCGGTAAGGTGTTTGCAAGAAATTACACGACATGAAAGAACGACATGTGTTGATACCGTTTCACCACCATTGCCAAACAGAGCGAAAAGGGAAGAAACTACATCCCGTCACCCTTTCATTAGCGAAGATCCTATCCACCCGCCCGAGAGTTTTCCCTTCCACGACGCTCTGTCAACAGATTTGTTAGAAGTCGTCCGCAACAATTGGTCCTCCATTAGGCCACGCGTATCCAGAATTCCTCTCCAGACCAGGGTAAATTTTAGACTAGGCAGTCTAAATACGACTACTCTAGAAACTCCATTGAAGACCATGTTCGGACAACAGACCAATGCTTTCAAAATCAACTTGAGTTATGGGTTTGTTTTGAAAAACAAAAACACAGGATGTTATAGGTACTATCATTCCTCCTGCAATTGCTGCGGTCGATACCTCGACGAACCCAGTCTCATCACCGGCCGTGGTGATTTTGATGAGTTTTTAGAACGTATAAAACAAAACGGCATCTTGCAGTGGGTCACATCGTAGATACCCGATTCGCAATGAATTTGCGAAATCGTCGCAAATGTGCCTTTTTATTAATAAAATCAGAAACCACCCATTTGGATGCGTCAGCATGAATTCCCTGTCGACATACATCAAGATGAACAAAGCCGTCATCGGTCTGGAAACGGTGCCCAACCATCACAAGAGGTACAACGATAATTTGTGCCTCTTTAGATGCTTAGCTCTTCATCGCGGAGGCGATCGCTATCATTTGGAATATGCCGTTACGAAACTATACGAGACGTACAAACAGGATGACGATGTACCCATGGAAGAATTAGCCGGAGTCACACTCGAAGACCTCTATAGCGTAGACACCACTTTCCAAACGTACGTGTGCGTTTATAAACTATTCGAGTCTGATGATGATGATGACGGAAAGAAGACCGCATAACTCGTCCTTCGATCGTTGTGCTATTATTCTGACACCATGTATCTCAATCTTCACGAGATACACTTTTCGAACATACAAAACATTCAAATGTACTGCCATTCCTATAAGTGTCGGAAGTGCGGCGAGAGTTTGTTTAAAGACCCGTGTAAACTAAGCCGACACGAGCGCACGTGCACGGGAGGTGTGCGTCGGGTCTATCCAGGCGGCGCATACCATTCGACTCCGTCAGTGTTCGAACGTCTGGACGACGAGAACATCCGAGTCCCCGAATAGTTGCGGTACTATCCGTACCGAGCCACCTTTGACTTCGAGTGTTGGTTCGATATGGAACAACTTCCGTCGGATAATGACAAGGTCTACTGGGTGGCGCGTCACGTCCCGTTGAGCGTCAGCTTGGCATCCAACGTGCCGGGACACAAACAAGTGCAATGTGTCGTCACGGATGGAGAAACCAACAAGTTGGTGAGCGCCATGATGGAAATCTTGCAATCGATGAGTGACGCCGCCTACGAAAAAATTCTTACGAGGACGTGCTATCTCGACTGGTAAAAGCACGATCGAATTGGGACGAAACATTGCTCAATGCACAATCACCTGACGACGAGGAATCTCTTCAAACGAGAAACCCGTACAAAACGCTGATGAAACAACTTAACGACTGGCTTCACAAATTACCAATCATCGGCTTTAATTCGGGGAAATACGATCTCAATGTCGTCGAACAGTTCCTCGTTCCCTACTTCCTGTCAAGGAAAGAGGAAGAAGAAGAAGAAGAAGAAGAAATGGAACAGGACGACAAAGAGAAACAAGAAGAAGAAGAAGAGAACGATGGCGTCGGGTTGTTTTTTGTCATCAAACGCGACAAAACGTTCTTGTGTCTGTCGACGGATCAGCTAAAATTCCTAGACATGACCAACTACATAGCCCAGGGATTCAGCTACGACAAATATCTGAAAGCGTACGGTTATAAAATAACAAAAGGGTTTTTCCCGTATGAATATATGGACTGTCTGGAGAGACTCGACGATACCGCACTTCCACCAAAAGAAGCTTTCTTCAGTCAATTGAAGAACGAGGGTATTTCCGACCAGGATTACGTCGGTTGTCTAGAGGCCTGGCGCGATAACGGCATGACGACCTTGAGATACGTTCTCGTCTGGAACAACAACAGAGACGTGGTTCCCTTTCTAAAAGCCATCGACAGATAGTTCGCCTTCTACCAACAACGTGGCATAGACATGTTCAAGCAAGGCATCAGCGTAGCTGGTTTGACCTTACTCTACCTGTTCAACGATCTTCCGGAGAAGACGTACTTTACGCTCTGCAACGAGAAGAATAAAGTTCTTCATCATCTCGTCAAAGAACACGTGGTCGATGCACCTTCGCTCCTTTTTCACCGCTATCACGAGAAAGGAGTTATTAAGATCCGTCAGAACGACTACGGCGATACCAGTCGTCTGTGCCAGTCGATCGTGTCTGTGCCAGATATGCCGGTCGGTTGCCACAGACGACGCCGAACGGTCAACCACTTTATATCCGAATCGGCGCAGCTGCACGGACAGATGGCCGTAGAATCACTCACATGGGAAGCTGCAAGAACGGGACGCGCCATACGACATCAAGTCAACGGTCGAGAGAAGAGGATCGGTAAACTTCCGGTGGACGGGTGGTGCAGCGAGACGAACACGGTGTATCAGTTCCACGGTTGTTTCTACCAGGGTCATCCGTGCTTGGGTCTAGAAACAAACGCCGTCAGTGGGAATCCCATGACCCAACTGTTCGCCGAGACCCGAAAGAACACCGCCTACCTACGTCACTTTGTCAAGGTCGTCGAGTTGTGGGAATGCGAGTGGAAAGAGAAGAGAAGAGATCTGGTCGTGAACAAGTGTCTGGATGCCGCCTTTCCGCGACGACGCCACGTGCGGTGGACGATGACGTCGCAACATATCCTGAGAGGCGTGCATGACGGAACCATGTTCGGATTGATCGAATGTGATGTTTCGGCGCCGATAACATTACACGCGCATTTTTCCGATACGCCGAAGAACACAACATCATGACGAATCCGCATCGCATGCTCATGGGCAGTTTCCACGGCGACAATATATTGCTCGCCACGCCGCTCCCGAGATGGTACCTGGAACAAGGACTGGAGTTGACGCGCGTCTATCAGGTCGTCGAGTACACCCTCATCCCGTGCTTCCGGTGGTTCGGCGACGCCGTGTCCACGGCACGACGCGAGGGAGACGTCCACCCGCACAAGGCCATCATCGCAGACACCATGAAGTTCCTGGGAAACTCGGGTTACGGGAAGACAATCACCAATGTGGATCGACATCGCGACGTGAAATACAACACGGAGAAGGCGGCATCGCTCATGGTTAACGATAGACGGTTCCGACAACTCGACGTCGTCGTCGACGATGCGTACGAGATAGCGATGAACAAGAAAACCGTCACGTACGCCATGCCCGTACACGTGGGGTTCTTCGTTCTGCAGTACGCCATAATGCGCATGTTGCAGTTTTATTACGACTTTATCAACAGGTACATGGAGCGTCCTCTTTTTCGAAACTGCGAGATGGATACAGATTCCGCCTATCTCGCCTGGAACAACGAGAACAATATATCCTACATCGATCCGAATGGTTGCCGTCCGAATGTTGCGACGAACATCAGAAAGAGTACGTGCGCTGTCGACTCGCCGATCGTCCGTGGGTGCTGTAAGGCGCGTAAGGCGTACGACAAGAGGACACCGGATCTGTTCAAGGTCGAGTGGTCCGGTGACGGGTTCGTGGGGTTGTGCAGCAAGACGTACTATTGTTTCGGAACCACCAACAAGTACAGCACCAAAGGACTGAGCAAGCGTCACAACGCCATCAACAAGGACGCATTCCTGGAGGTGCTCGCCAACCGTAGGAGCTGAAGGGGAAAGAACCGCGGGTTCCGTGTGCATCGCTCGTCCGTGTTGACGTACGTGGAGGAACGAGCGGCTCTCACCTACTTCTATGCCAAACGCGTGGTGCACGAGGACGGAGTGAGCGCGGGTCCGGGGGACGTGTAGAAAAGATGATGCACGCCGATCGTACGGTCTATTGACGTTGTGCTAGGCGACGAGTTCGTATTCGTTATAATCACCGTCGTAGGTTTGTTGTTCGCAAGCGTTATAGACGGCGAATTTCTTATCAGAGGAGACGTGCTAGTACCTTTCGTCGTAGAGCACACTGCTATTTTCGTAATGAACAGCTTGGATCTTATTTCGTAGCTGGTGCAGGAGGGTGGACTTGCTTTAATTCGAAGTTCTCGTTTACGGAGTTTCCGTACAAACTTCGTGCTCTCTGGTATGATTACTTTGATCAGGTTTAGGTACTGTATGTTACATACAAGATATGGATCCGTGATGTTAGTCCTGACCAATCAATGTCTCGAGTTGATGCTTTGATTCCTGTCTTGAGAGTTCCTGAATTCCGCTGGAGTTACGATCCCGAACTTTCAAAGAACATTTCACCTGCTGTGTTGTCTATGCATTCTACATCTAAAACGATTGTTTTGGTCGGAAAGCGCGTCATCAGTAGTAGCGATAGACTATATAAACAGGACGTGCAGAAAAGGCGATGTACACTGGTCGTCTTTCATAAGTGACCATGGACGTACGGTGCAAAAATCCTTTCACGTGCATCGTCGCCGGACCGACGGGATGTGGTAAAAGTACTTTCGTGACGCGTGTGCTGCATCACGCTGCTACGATGATCGATCGACCTCCAGAACGGATCACGTGGTGTTACGAAGAATGGCAAGAGGCCTACACAACGATGAACTTATTCGGCGTGCGGTTCGAGGAAGGGTTGCCGAGTGCGAGCATGCTCGATTCGACAACGAGGAACCTCATCATCATAGACAATCTCATGGCGGAAACGGACGAACGGGTCACGACCTTGTTCACTAAAAAAGTCATAACCGGAACACGTCCGTGCTGCATCTCGTACAGAACTTGTTCCCAAAAATCATGGAGAGTCGTACCATCAGTCTGAATTCTCAGTACATGGTGGTGTTCAAGAATCCTCGTGACGCATCGCAGATGTCGCACTTGACTCGTCAGATGTATCCGGGGCGCGCGAAGTTCGTACAAGAGGCTTTTAAAGACGGCACCTCGGTACCGTACGGTTATCTATTGTTCGATCGCAAACAGGACACACCCGAATACATGCGTCTGCGCACGGCCATCTTTCCAGACGATGGTGTTCAGTACGTGTACTTACCGAAAGTATAAAATACCGAGTGAGTGGGTCGTCTCTTCATTCGAACCAAGTCTGACCTGGTGAAGAGACACATATTGTGAATACAGGCTCCGAACAGATGCAAAAGCGCCAAACTGAGAAGAGCCATCGTCGCTAACGCCGACGCCGATCTACTGTGAGCACTGGCCGAGTGTGCTTACAACATTAAAAAAAATAGCATTCCATTGTCCGATTTACAGAGACAACGTTTGAGTAAATACAGAAGGTAATTACGCGATATGTCTCTGAGACGAACGCCAGCTGCGAGGAGAAGACGCATCTTACTGCAACGACAGGTGGCGAGGGACAGAGCGGAGGCTTCCTATCGTCCTTCCTAGCACAGTTGGCAAGTTCGGTCTTTCTACCCTTGGTCCAAGAGGTGCTGTTCAAGAAGTAGAGAGAGAGAGAGAGAGAGAGAGAGAGAGAGAGAGAGAGAGATAGAGAGAGAGAGAGAGAGAGAGAGAGAGAGAGAGAGAGAGAGAGAGAGAGAGAGAGAGAGAGAGAGAGAGAGAGATGGAACATGTACGCAAGATGGTCTTGATGGATCCGCGACTGTTGAACACATTTCGCGCACCATAACCACCATCGACATATACCCTAGGTAAGAAAGTAAAAGCCCTCGACAATGATATGATGACAATCCTCGATAGAAAGGACCTCGACGATAGGACCAAGGTAACATTGTATAATCAGGTGTTTCAGTGGTACAATGCCTTGTCCGATAAACATGTCGAGGTTCCGGTACGCGTGGTCTCGTTGAACGAGTCGATGTCAGAAGCAGCACCAGCGGGGTCAGGAACGGGAGTGGAGTCGCGACTTGTGGTGGAGGGAACAGTAGGAAATGCTATTAGCGGAATAGAGGCCGACGTCGTGGACACCGTTCCCAAGACCATGCAGGTCAAAGCCAGATGTTTGATGGAGCGTCTCAAACGAGATGTCGCGTGGACCGCACGTGGCGAACTTATCCACGAGGGTGTGCCGGTTGTCGGAATTAACGTGGTGGATCTCGTGAACGATCTGTTGCCTAAGATAAAGACCGATCCGATAGGATGGCAGCCATTCGCACGACAACTCCGTACCATCAACCTACCCATGGAGTTGATCGGTAATGCCACCAGGAGAGCCTACATACGTCAGGCGACGACGACGGCAACTCCGTCTCGTCGAACTCGTGCTGGTGCGAGTAATTCACGGAGATCACTCAGTTGGATACCCCTCGCTCGTCGACGTAGTCGAATGTAGCATTCCATGCCCACTACACCCTCAGAACGCCGACAACGTCACAATACTTTGACGTCATTGGCTAGTTGGGAAGACTTTTAAGAAGGTACGGTACTTGTCCATAGCACAGTGTTCGCTGCGATGTCGAGCGATCCACAGGACGCGTACCGTTCCGTCTTCGTTGCGCTACTTTGCGGTGGACTTTACTTGATCGCCGACGCTATCGCTCGATATCTCATACGAGACGTACTATTTGAGATATGGTTTCAATAGACTTTCAGTCGTTCGTCATCGTTGTGGTCATGGTAATGTAATTTTTGCTTTTCGTCAAGACCCGTGCAACGCAGTCAACATAATCACCACTGTCAACGCATCGGATATAGTTTAATGGCGTCGAGGAATAAACGACTGAAGAGGTTCTACTTCGATCCGAAAAGGGTATCAATTTTCGGAGGTGTCGACGACGTGCGACGCGTCACGGGCGTGCCAAGGAAATTCGTCGAAGAATTATTGTCGGAACAGGACGCCTATACCCTACACAAACCGGCGAGACGTAATTTCAGGAGAGGACGCGTCGTCGTGGGAGGTCCACGTCAGCAATGGAAGGCCGATCTCGTCGACCTGTCGAATTTTGAAACCGACAACGACGGTATGACCTTTCTCATCACGGTGATCGACGTCTTCAAGGAAGTGGCTTGGTGCGTTCCGCAGAAGAACAAATCCGCAGCATCGATGGTGACGGCGCTGAAAAGCACGTTCACCGAAGGCTGGCCAAAGACGTTGCAGACAGATCAAGGACTAACATTTCTGAATCGGTCCGTTCAGACTCTGTTGAAGAATTACGGAATCCACCACTTCTCCACTCACAACGCGGAGACGAAAGCGAGCATCGTCGAAAGATTCAATAGAACGTTGAAGACGCGTATGTGGCGATACTTCACGAAACACCAGACGTGGCGATTCATCGACGGCCTTCAAGACTTTGTGCACTCGTACAACAACACCCACCACCGCAGCATCGGCATGACTCCGTCACAGGTGAATGCAAAGAATCAAGAAGAGGTTTGGCAGTGTCTGTACGGTCACGACGGTAATGGCGTGCCCAAGTTCCGTGTGTCGAATCGCGTGCGCATCAGTAAGTTCAAGAGATTGTTCGAAAAAGGCGACATGGCGAATTGGAGCGAAGAGATGTTCACCATACACGAGGTTCACCCCTAAGATCCACCCGTGTACCGATTGATCGACGATCTCGGCGAAGTGCTGGACGGCACCTTCTACGAACCAGAACTGCAGAAGTTGTCGGTACCCGTCGATAAAGTGTACCGCCGCAAAGTGGGTAGACGAGCGGAGGCTTTGGTGAAATTGTACGGCTACCCCTCCAAGTTCAACAGCTGGGTCGATGCCAAGGCCCTCGTTCGCTATAAAGTCTAGCTGCGCGTCTGTCGTCACTTCATTCGGACGATGACAGACGAGTCGATAACAGAGGACTACACCACCGCCGCCGCCACCGCCGGAAAATACTGACGCACAGAGCGAGAAAGACAGCAATCCTTGGCATCTGTTTGGTACCGTGTGTCCTCGAGAGGAGATAGTGTTTCTTTGTCAGGTCGTCGTCTTGCACACGGTCATCCTTATAAGCATTTACAACCTGATGACAGATCACGAGAATTATAATCTGTGGACGGCCCTGTTGAGTAGTTCGTTGGGTTACCTGTTGCCCAATCCCACTTTGAGACGTCATGACGAATGATTTCTACCTGACGCTGCCTAGCAACGCTTCCATGAAGATGTATCCCGACAATACATTGGCTCATTACATCACGGACTTGCCTCAACGTATCGATCTGACTGGCGAGTGGAAGTGTGGGTTGGCAGAGATACAGTACCCATATACTTGGTGCAACATCGAAGTGGACGACATCTGGTTCTTCCTCAAAAAGCACGAACCTGTGGGTCAAACACCGATTGCTGGATATTATAAAGGTCCTGTGACATTGATTAATCATGTCAACAAGGGACTGAGTCGTATGTGGACGGATAAGACACGGGCAAAATTTAGCTACAGTTCCATCACTCAAAAAATTACGTTGCACATGACACCGAGCACCGAGTTCACCATACCGTACCTCAGCGCGCTGGTAAGAATGCTAGGATTCGAACCTTCGGTGGTCAGCAGTCCACCAGCAGCAGACATGACACGCACGCACGTTCACCCGAGACCAGGTGGAACGGACATCGGTCTCACGCCGTCAACTAGCGTGGTTTTGCCACTCGAAGAAACTCCCGACGGTTCCTACACCTATCGTAAAGAGGCCGAAAACGTGGTGCACATGGATCAAGGGTTCGATACCATATATATCTATAAAGACGTCGTGGAGTCTCGCATAGTCGGTGACAGTCTCGCTCCTTTGTTGCGAGCCCTCTCGGTTAGCGGAAGTCACGGCTTTGGGAAAGGGAGCGTTGAAGACCGGCGTGCCCATCGCCGACGACGTCTTGTCTGGACAGAACATAAAACGTGCTGCCAAACGCCGCGTCCCGGATAGCGGTACGACTATGCTACGTGATCTTTTGATACCTGGCGTGCGACCTCGTAAACGTATAAAACACACGTCTGCAAAGAAAGGAGGCACTACAGCGATGAGACAGCGCAAGAGACAGACGTTCAAGAAACGTGAAGCCGACATATTCGACGATCTCCTCTTGGCCCTTCCCGTGGGACCAGATAATACCTGGCTGCATTCGCTGTTCAGTCGAGGTCTACCTGAACGGTACGCTTGTGACCCCTTCGACCAAAACGTACGCGTATCGTGCCTACATAGAGACGCTGCTGAGTTACGGCACCGATGCCAAGGACACTCAGCTAACGGGTCAACTGTGGCACGGATGGCATGGATGAGATAGACGACAAACCCGCGGCTAACGCGGGGTTCGTGGCTCGACGAGCGAACATCCTACGGAGTCGAGTCGTCGACATAATGGGACGTCTACACGTGGATCTGTTTCTGCAAGATAAATTCCTGATCAACGGCGTCGATGTCAAGATACATCTGGTGCGCAGTAAGCCTGCGTTTGCACTTATGGCTGGCGGAGTCAACCCCGATTACAAGATCACCATCGTCAATGCCGCCTTGTTCGCAATGAAGGCCACCCTGAATCCGACCGTGCAGATGGCTCACATCAAGGCTCTCGAGAAGAGTATGGTCAAGTATCCGATGCGATCCGTCGACTGTAAGGTGTACTCCATTCCCGCGGGCGCTCGGTCGCACACGCACGATAATCTGTTCATCGGCATCCTGCCGAAACGTCTGGCGCTGTGCTGCATCGATAACGATGCGTACAACGGTGCGTACGACAAGAATCCGTTTCACGCCAAGAACAACGACATTAACTTCCTCGCAGTGTACGTGGACGGACGACAGATACCCTCCAAACCTTTCCAGCCCAATTTCGAAGGCGACCTCTTCGTCAGGAGCTAAACGAGTATGTTCACCTCGACCGGCAACATTTGGCAGGACGAGGGGAACGGTCTGACTCGCAGCGACTTCCGGCACGGTTAAACTTTCTTCGGTTTTGACCTGACCCCTGATCAGTGCGATGGTCTCTGCTTCCATCTGGTACAAAAGGGTAACCTCCGCATAGAGCTGCATTTCCGTAACGCGCTGCTGACCACCGTGAACGTCGTCGCCTAAGCCGAGTTCGAGTCCATGCTGGAAATCGACAAGAACCGCAACGTCATCTACGACTACTGAGATTTACACTCTGCAGTCGACAGACTACTGGAGATGGACCCGCGCACCGGATCGATATTTCGCGGTGTCGTACCCAAAGACGGACTGTCTACGACGACGACGGACGGCGTCCTGCCTGCGGCCTTCGTGTGCAACACCGACGACGGTGACGAACCGGGCGAACATTGGGTGGCGCTGTTCCTAGACGCCGACGGACGCGGAGTTTACTTCTGCTTGTACGGCCTACCGCCACGACACGCTGCGTTCCGCACCTTCATGAACGAACATTGTTCCGAGTGGACTCATAATAGCAAGATACTTCAGAGTCCTCTTTCTAACGTGACAACTGAATATTATTAGTATTAGGGTTCACTACAGACGACAGAATTCGGTTTACTAACCCTAACCCTAACCCTAACTGGCAATTGTATAAGTACAAAAGGTCGGTGACATTTGACCTTTGACCTTTCATTAGGATTACTAACCCTAACCCTAAATGGTAATCGTTCGTACAGTTTTTTTCTTTAATTTTCTGTTAAGGTTACTAACCCTAACCCTAACTGACAATTGTATTCACACTTGATAAGGTGACATCATAGGACTCTCGACCAATCAGAACGCTCGCCACCGACCTTTGACCTTGACCTGTAGCGTCCCCTGGCGATCGTGTCCCCACAAAACAGTGCCCCAAAATCTCCTAATTTTAGATAATAGGGGAGGAGTTGTGACGTCATAAGTCACGTGACGGCTCTCGACCCATCAGAACCGTCGACACAATTGACTCGTAGCAGCGCCCTCTGGTGGTCGTGTCATCACAAAACAACATGGCAGCAAAACAATATGGCGACCTCCATAGAGAGGTCACGTGATATGCAAATTAGGAACTGTGACGTCATAGGTCACGTGACGGCTCTCGAACAATCAGAAAAGTCGATACACTTGACCCGTAGCGCTCCCTGGCAACAATATTACCGGAAAACAGTGCCTCAGGGGTGATAATAGGGGATGACATTTGGCGCCCTCTGGTGGTGAAACTGCTCTTCACTTAAAATACGCCATGCAGTAACACTAGGTTGATGCTTCATTCACAAAACTGATGCTTCGGTGCGTATATTTATTTGCATACAAACACGAGTTTCTAGTCATTCCTAGTTCTTTCCAGCACTCGGCAACGTTCCACAGACTGACTAATCTCTTATTGTATGGTGTTTTGAGGTCTCATTCAACTAGCCAGCCTTTTTTCAGAAGATTAGTGTATATGCTGGCATTGAGGGTGGTCACTGCCAGTGTGCATGTCGTCCTCAATGGTTATTTTACGGCTCCAATTAAACGAGACTGGAGCGACATTAACGTGCTTATCCGAGTCCCAAGAGATATACAGTCTCCAATGTTGAGAGCCAACTTGTTTACACTAAAAATGTCCGTCCAGGCCTTGAACTCATAATGTCAATGTGCGGACGTGGTAACCACTGCATTACCGAACCTCTCACGTAACTGCAGTCTACGACAAAAAAAATCATATTGCAAGCTTCCTGTACGGCAAAGCCAGAACTAAATTGATGAACGGACAGAAGAAGACACTGCTTAAAGGCCGAAACATAGTGTGCAATGACTAAATATTCGCAATGAATAAAGTTGGTAATCCAATTAACCCGTTTCATGTGTTAATGGCGAGGTTCTGAGCGCCAAACTTAAACTAAGAGTACTCCTCCCGGAAAGCAACTCCGTCCGCGGGAGCTAGAATCAGAGACGACCACTCAGCGAGTCCACGACAGACTACACATGTACCCCTTGTGGGGTCGTCTTCCTCTGGCATAGACGCAGTGTAGAAGGGACTAACGGGTTTTACTGTCTCTTTTGAAAAGCACAGACAAAATGGGGTGAATTAAATTAGAATCGAACCTCCGTCTTCTCGATCGACAATCGGGTGCTCTAACCTCTAAACCACTGTTCTCCGTCTACGCCTAGTATACACTAATTATACCGTTTGATATATAATTATGTAAGTCAAGACAACTTTTCTTACGTAACTATGAGGCATTATAAGGAGTTATACAACGAATGTTATACGACGAGGCAGCCAAACCCAGCCCACATAATATCGCTCGTGTCTGAGGCACTCGTGATGTTATCTGGTAACACTCTCGTGTCATCAACAAATGTGTATTATTCCCTAATTATGCAATGGGTAGCCGTGCTGATAACAAACAACGGGTAACCATGCTGATAAAAAACAACGGGTAGCCGTGCTGATATCCACTCGACGTTCGCAAACGTATATATATATATATATATATCATAGTATTTTCATAATTAAATTGCCGTGCATTATCTGAATGGACATATCACGGTAATAACATATATATATATATATATATATATATATATATATATATATATATATATATATATATATATATATATATATATATATATATAAAATTATATATAATTAAATTGCCGTGCATTATCTGAATGGACATATCACGGTAATAACATATATATATATATATATATATATATATATATATATATATATATATATATATATATATATATATATATATATATATATATATATATATGTATATATATATATATATATATATATATATATATATATATATATATATATGTATATATGTATATATATATATATATGTATATATATATATATATATATATATATATATGTATATATATATATGTATATATATGTATATATGTATATATACGTATATATATATATATGTATATATATATATATATATATATATATATATATATGCATATATATATATATATATATATATATATATATATATATATATATGCATATATATATATATATATATATATATATATATATATATATATATATATATCATTAATGTATAATATGTTATTATATATATGCATATATATATATATATATATATATATATATATATATATATATATATATATATATATATATATATTATATATATATATATACATATATATATAAGGAAAAGGAAAGTCACATATTGCTTTATAGGCTATACGCCAGTAAACATCATAAACAGTAAATATCAATAAGAATCGCTGCGACACCGATTATTGTTATACAAGTTTACGCCCCAACAACAACGCACAGCGACGAAAAAGACACTCAAAGAGACAATCGCGAGAACACGAAAGAAGGACACAAACATAATCATCGGCGACTGGAATTCAAAGATATGTGAATATGCATAATTTGTAGACTGGGCAGGAACAGCCGGCACATTTGGACGGAGACTGCGTAAACTGGGGAGGCAATGATAGACGCATTCATGATCATATGCCAACCTATTTGGGAAGCTAAGACTTGGCCAGAAGAGTGAACAAAATCGCTCATAATAATTATACAAAAGAAAGGGAACTTAACGCTGCTGTAAGAACTAGAGAACTGTAAGTCTGATCAGCCATCTCAATAAAATAATGCTAAGAATAATACTCAACCGACTTAAAGGCAAAGGAGAAGAACTGCTATAAGAAGAACAAGGAAGTTGCCGGCCGAAAAGAAGCGAAACCGAACAAATCTTCAACATAAGACAGTTAATCGAGAAACACTTTTATCACCATCAAGATCTATATCACAATTTCATCGACTTCACAAACGCATTTGATCTTATGCGGAACAAAGGACTCAAGCGAATAATGCGACGATATAACATTGACGAAGGACTAGTGACACTACTCGAATCGCTGTATGGACCATCAACGAGTGCAGTGTTACACGAAGGAGAAGTTGGACGATCGTATCAAACATCGGTCGTAGTATTCCATGGATGTCTTTTGTCGCCGGTGCTGTTCAACTTATACCTTGAAAATAGCATGCAAAAAGATCTACACAACTTCAATGGCACGATATCGATAAACGGAAGAGAGATCAGCAACCTCCGATTCGCACATGACATTGACCTAATCGCTGGAACAGAGGAGGAGCTACAAAAACCTACAACAACACTGGAAATGAGAGCGCGTGCTTACCGAATGAAAATAAGTACAGAAAAGAGCAAGATCATGGTCAACAGCAGAATAGCGGCAATAAGTACCATATTGATGAATTGAGAACGCCTCTAATAATTATATAATTCAAGTACCTCGGGTAGATCATCCCCTCTGAGGGCGAACCCACAAAGGAAGCACACGGATGAACCCGGCAACATCAGCGATAGCAAAAACTCAAGAAGATTTGTAGCAACAACAACATCAACACGGCAACAAAGATACGACTCTATAAAAGCCTGGTTGTGTCAGTGTTGACATAGGATGCGAAAGCTGGACCCTGAAAGCCGAATCCGAAAGAAGAATAACCGATTTTAAAATGACATATTTAAGAAGGATCTTGAAAATTTCTTACGGAGACCACATAACAAATATGGCAGTAATGCAAGTCATCACCGAAGCCGCAGGACCACAAGAACCACTTTTGGCTACAGTAAAACGCCGAAAACAACCGGACACAACTTACTAAAGAAACACTACAAAGCACGGTCAAAGGCGGCAGAAAACGAGGAAGACCACAATAAACGTACATTGACAACATTCGAGAGTGGATGGGTCTGGAACCACAGGAATTATGCAATGCACACAACCGTCCCAGGTGGACAAAGATCACTGTGGAATCCTACAAGTGGCAACCCCTACCATCGGCCTAGTCAAGGTATGACTGAGTGAGAGAAAACAAATATATATATATATGTATATATATATATATATATATATATATATATATATATATATATATATATATATATATATATACATATATATATATATATATATATATATATATATATATACATATACATATACATATACAAAAACATATATATACATATACATATACACATATACATATACATATACATATACATATATATATATACATATATATATATATATATATATATATATATATGTATATATATATATATATATATATACATAAACATATATATACATATACATATACACATATACATATATATATATATATATATATATATATATATATATATATATATATATATATATATATATATATATATATATATATATATATATATATATATATATATATATATATATATATATATATATAAAAAGGTTTAGTGATTAACACTACACGATGTTCCTGAAAAAAATTATTCATATGCGCCCACTTGGCCAATACCAGAACTAATCCCATAAATTCATCCGCCTGTTAAACTCAAAATGCACTATTTCACAGCCAATAGCTTCTAAAAGAAACCTGTGAATATGCTGCTCAAATGCACTTATGTCACACCATATAAACTGTTTAAATTCACATATCACGATTTAATACGCCCTACATTCGTTTGATACAATAAACAGGAATTTCAACTGTGGTCTTACCCCTACAACGACAACAAAACACTACGCTATTCTACTTATCGCTTCACTGGTCACAAGTAGCGCACCAGAGCAGCGATAAAGGACGACGTTGAATGACCCGGCACTGGGCTGTTTGCAGGATCTGTCTGGAGGCGGAGAGCATGGCTGTTGACTACGACAACAATGTAACCCACTTCAGTTTGTGATTTATTCTAGTCGCATGTCGTACTGTGTGGAATAACATGTCACTGATCATACGTGCTGCACCAGTAATCGGAACTTTTAGAAAACAGTTGTAACCCTACATTGTAACATAAACTCTTTTGTGTAGATGAATTTGTACACTATTTAATATTAGCAAATAAGTAATGGGTGAATCAGTAGTGTACAAGTTATTAGTACAGATGAACGAGTAGTGTGTGTTAATACAGGTGAATGAGTAGTGTGTGTTAGCACAGGTAAATGAGTAGTGTATGGTTGTACATGTGAATGAGTGGTGTGTGTTAGCACAGGTGACAGAGTAGTGTATGTTAGCACAGGTGACGGAGTAATGGATATTAGCATAGGTGACTGAGTAGTGTGTTTTAATACAGGTGAATGAGTAGTGTAGGTTAGTACAGGGTGAATGAGTAGTGTGTATTAGTACATGTGAATGAGTACAGTGTGTTCGTACACGTGAACGAGTAGTGTATGTTAGTACGTGTGAATGAATAGTGTGTGTTAGTACAGGTGAATGAGTAATGTATGTTAGTATAGTTGATTGAGTAATGTGTTTCAGTAGAAGCGAATAAGTAGCGTGTTTTTGTCACACACTACTCATTCAGTTGTAATAATACACATTACTAATTCATATGTACTAAGACACACTACTCATTCACCTCTACTAACACACATTATCCATTAACTTGTACTAAGACACACTACTCATAGAGGTAATGTAGTGGTGATGTTAAGTCAAGTACTATATCTCTGAAGTGAGTCGTTTTGTCGTAGTAATTGAATTGTTAGTTTAATTAGTAGTACATATATATAAATATATATATATATATATATATATATATATATATATATATATATATATATATATATATATATATATATATATATATATATATATATATATATATATATATATATATATATATATATATATATATATATATATTATAGTATTAATATAAATATTCCCAGGACGATTGTTATCAAAATAGTTTCCAATTCGTCAAAGTATTCTGTCATGGAAGTGTGTTGAACTGTAACAGTTAAACTGTTGTATGGACTTTAGTATCTCAGGAGGGCGGGTTATAAGTAGATGAACATTGTTGGACTCTCCATAAGCCAATGGCTTCCTTGTCCACTTGCCATCTGGGCCTTTGGCTTGGATGGCAAATCTTGTTAAATCTTGTTAAATTTGTTGACTAAGTCATGCAAATTCGTATGGTTATACTGTGTTATTGTCCTTGATCAGGTTAATCCTGAAATAGCATTGTTGGCTATCTTGATCTAACCGGTCCCAATTGACGCAGGGTGTGTTTTAGATGCTATTTGTTTTGAATCAATCTTCCTGCTCGGTCCTGTCTGTCTTCAACAATCTGTTTAGTTGTACGTATTTGACTGCATAATTCTGTTCGTCATACCTGAGTTACTAAGTTGTCATTGAATAGCGACTGCGGACTAGCTAGAACAAATGCGACCGCCAATAACATCATATGATGAGTTATTCGAAAATTTAGTATGACTACCGTGAGAACATTATCTGATCCACAATGACAACATCCTCTTGGACACAATGACAACAGTGATCGTCGGGTACCAATCCTATACATGTCTGATACGTCGGTTTTACTGAGCTGAAAGTGCACAATTGCAATCTACACACGGGCATTTTCGATTAGCTAACATCTATTTGTAGCCTAATAGGCAGAGGCGTCGCTGCTACGGTTCTTTGATCGGTATTGGCGTAATTTAAAAGGATGCCATCCAAAACTACAATCTCCAGATGACAAGTGGCTTATTGAGTTTACAACATTTTTTCATGTATGTTTAGCCCACCTTAATCGGATATCTGTCAATTTGATTTGTAAGTATGTACACACCACTAGGATGAACACAATCATTAGGTAATGCTTTCCGCTCATATATATATATATATATATATATATATATATATATATATATATATATATATATATATATATATATATATATATATATATATATATATATATATATATGTTTCTTTGTTGATTAGCAAATGCTACTTAGTGCATGATGGCGGCAAAAACGGAAGAAAAAATACCGTGGTATACCATGGTATAAAATGGTATACCATGGTGTACCATGACATTACACTCTAAACCGTAGTAGTCTATTCATTTTCATATATTGATTATTCATCATCATATATTTGGTAATTATATGGCATACCATGGTTTACCTGAATCAAAAGACCATGGTATTTTACCATGTTTTCTTTGTTTCAAAACACCATGACATACCATAGTATTTTACCATGGTTTACCTGTTTCAAAACACCATCGTATTTTACCATGGTTTCTCACTATCAAAACACCATGACATACCATAGTATTTTACCATGGTTTACCTGTTTCAAAACACCATGGTATTTCATCATGCTATACGATAGAGTATAATTTCACAGAGGATCACTTTACCACTATCAATGGAGCGCATGGTAGTTACTGGGAGCAGGTACCTTTATCAAACGACTACAATAAAACACCATAATGTATGTGTCTACGTGGTTGTAGCATGTGTGACGGACGCAGCAACGATTTGAAGAACTAACCCCAATTGTAAAACAACTGGCATAACGTCACATGCTTCAACCCTCGGTGCAGAGACAACCATGCACATTTCTTCGTATTATTTGTTTTTAGAAGAAACTACATTTGGCATAATTTATCCAGGACATTTATCCTGATGTGTCACTTTCAATAATGTTCCGCTAATTTGTGATGTATTTGAGACCTCCCACCTGCAATAACATCCGTAACGCTGACCCAGACTCACCCGCCCCCCTGAGCATGACGTATATTCAATCAATGTGAGTTTATTTGGTTACCCATTTACAATGATGTTACAGGTATGGTCATAACTAATTTGATTTAGTAACTCAGGAGATTCTCTGGAAACCCCAAGGGGCTTATTGCGAGAACGACCCATGAGTACGTAAAGTGTAGTAAGTATATATTATGGATGACCCCGTACAAAGCTACGATAGTGACGAAGTTGTACTCACCAAGGTAGTTTCAAACAGTAGCCTTGCACAAACGCCTCGGCACCGACAGTGAATTTACCTTTGACGATACGAGACTAAGACGTAACTCGCTCCGCCCATATCGTAAGGAGGTCATTCGCGGTCTGCGTGCTTCAGCCAATGGGAACATCGTACACAGGCCAGACTATTCCTTTGCGCAACGAGTCCACATGGATTGACAACTTGTAGTGGTGTGTTGCATTTATAGTAGACTTAAAACTGCTTAATCAATTCGATTTGTTTTGCTAATTTAATTTCAAATTCATGTTGTGGGTAACCAAGCCTACATAATATCCACAACGATATGGTTGCTCGTTTGTGCAACTTTGTTATGCATTGTTGGTGCAATTATCAGACAAACTATTGAAATAGTAAAAGCGTGTTCAAGCATTTACTCGATAACCGATTAACTTTTCGATACAGTAAATGTCGTCACCCTGTCACGTGATCAGGAAGATGATGGGTCATGCCCAGGTGCGAGATGTGCGCCGATCGTGTGGATGTATTTAGGAGACTTGTTCTGTGGAAAGAAACAAAATAAACTGATGGAGCGAAAAGCGATGCTGCTTTTGCATATTCTTCTTGACAGGTTCGTAAATTCGAATGATTCGAAAATAACCTAGCATAATGCAACGTTCCAGTGCGCCCATATTTACCGTGAATGTGAGTTCTTGACACGCAATTGTAAGTAGCTTCAGAAACTTGGACAACAGTAAAAAAAGATGCCCGTCACTCAGCAACTCGTAAATATGACATGTATTTCTATGTGTGGCAGGCATAGTATGTGGAGATCCCCTTGACTCGAGTTGAGGCTTGTATGGGTCGTGACTTCGTATTGAATACGAACACAATGGAAGGGGCATAAATTCGACTGTGTCACGCACGTAGATTTAGTCGTATTCATATTGAAATTAAGCTATGTGTGCTTAATGGTGTTGCATATTCATATTGTAATCGAATGTAATAAGGGGCCATATCTAAATTACTTCACCCTTGGGGTTGGTGGTTTATGGGTAATCGTCAATCTTGTAGAGTGGGTTAGGGGAATGATCGTGACACGCTGGACCAAAGCACCCAATTTGGCACAGTTTTACCTTAGGACCATACACCATTTTTGGGAGGGGGCTGTTCGATTTTAAAGGTCGAGGTCAAGGTCAGATAATGTTATAATTCCATTACTAATATATATCGTCAATTAAGCAAGCAAAATTGTTTTGTGTTTTAAAAGGACATTTTAATTTTTTAAACACTGTCCGTTCTATTACATAATTTAATAATTTGCATAAATCCAAAATGGCTGCCACAGTGCGTATACAAACAATGTTTGCTGGTATTTTCCACATAACTCATAATTATAGGTTTACATGTGTAGACATTTTATATTTGCATATGATGAGGCACACCTATTTAAACACACACAACTAATGTTGGTATGCACTGTGTATTAAAATTTGACAATAAATTGTTAAGCTTTAACAAATTAGCAAATTCAACATGGATGCCCAATGAGCAAATACCCTTTTAAATATAAATATCAGGTGAATTTCCACAGAGGCATTAACTAGCTGACTAATACCTACTATTCTGATTACACTTTAGCATGTTCTTACGCTTTACAGTGTCCGCAGCAGAGAGAGAGAGAGAGAGAGAGAGAGAGAGAGAGAGAGAGAGAGAGAGAGAGAGAGAGAGAGAGAGAGAGAGAGAGAGATAGAGAGAGAGATAGAGAGATATATATATATATATATATATATATATATATATATATATATATATATATATATATATATATATATATAGAGAGAGAGAGAGAGAGAGAGTTGTGTATGTGAGCCCAGAATTCCGGCACTTGCATTTCTTCGAACAAGTGGGTGCCTGTCTGACAGCCACACTTGATCTGCTATCTACAACCAACAGCACCAGCTGGTAGTTGTGTCCAGATTGGACGCCATCCGGTGTCAGCTCAAGTCCACCCGAAGCCTTCAGGACTCTGTGCAGCTACAATGGGCTTCAGACTTTCTCTCGACATGTGATATCGTGGTGTCTTACATCGTACAGGTAAACAGGTCGGTCATTTTGAATGCTGCAGATGTAACGTCCAACGGAATAAACGCCATCAAACATGTGATGGCGAATCCTTATGTGGCTGTTGAGTGAGATGTCCATGTCTTCTAAGCTGTTTGTTGCCTTTACCGCTGAACTGGGATGTTGTATCAGAACCGGAGAAAGCACGGAAGAATGGCAGATCTCGAGCTTTGTCATCTCCAAGTTACGGGCATAAAGAATTGACGTCGTAATACCGGAATAGTAGATAGTGCTGCATAATATCTTTAATGATTCTTGCCAAAATAACAACCACGTCGGAGTATACGGTTCTGACGAGAACAGTTGTTGCCCCCCCCCCAGAGTCTTGTATAAATGCAGACATATTCTAATGTCTGCCTCTTCGTGGTCGCTCTGCTCCACTGATATGTCAGCGTGATTCAACTTTACACTTGGACCAGAGGTAAGGAACATTTGTTTGCTAAGTGGATACTCATGTTTGACCACGTCCTCCGTCAGCAGTGCGAACAGTTCTTCCTTGTTCGTATCCTCTTGTTTTCTCACGGCAAATCATGCACTATGGTAGCACCTTGGCGTCATAATGAGATGGTGCTTCTGGCTAAACAATTGGCTCAATGCAAAGCAATTGTTCTGTTTTGGTGCTTAGAAGTCGAAGTCTCCCACGCATGGATAATGCAGGTGGCCACGGGCCAAACAAATTATACACTCATAATTTAAATTTGATCTTCGTCTGACCTTGACATGGGCCTTTGAAAGGCAGCCCCATCTCAAAAGTTATGTATGGTCCTAAGGTACAACTGTGCAAAATTTTGTGCATTGGCCCAGCGTGTCAATGTATCACTTAAATGTGGACTTGTGCCACTCCACTAAGCGATATGGAGTGTTACATGGAAGTTGGTGGTGTCTTGGTGATCGTTACATAACAATTCACAAATAAATCAGTTTGGCTAGTCTAGCTATTGATATATGATTGATACCTTTCATTACAAGGGGCGGGGAGACAAGATGGCTATTTAATTTATTTTATACAGTGTGTCGACATATATGTAATATACCATCATCGTGTGCTTTGCGATGTTCTGACGATGCTATGTTGTAGGCGGAATGGCGAGGGATCATTCACCACACCGTCAACAAGCACAAATGGCAAGTTGGTGGTGGAGTGTCTGTTGTTCAATGCTCACATGTTAATAAAACAGTGGAACAACACATGCTAATTCATGTGAACATACATTATCTCCAGATAATATGCGAACTTTCATTTTCAAAAGTTTAATCTTGGTAATACTAAATGAAATATAATTAAGCAGAAGTGAGTAATTTTGTTGTAGTAATAATTACACTGTTGAATGGTCATATAAGTTAATGTAACTATTCCCCATTACGTTCTTTGTCATTATAATTTCTTCTAATTCGAAATGGTATTATGCCAAATAAGAATGTTGCACTCTAGTGTGATTTGGTGACCAGGTTGCGCAAATTCGCATGAATTTAGAGTAGCATTGCGATTTGTATCTCATCCACACCACACCTTTCGTTCCGTACCAGCTCAATCATGAAATACCATTATGATATGTATTGCTCTAATCGATCCTAAATTATGCTTTATATATTCCAGGTGTTATTTATTATCGTATTAATCTTCCCATCCTGTCCTATAAGTCATCAACCATTCGATGTTGGCCATTCCTCCACTCTTAAATGCGTACAATTATATATGTGACTAGCGACTGCGAAATAGCTTATACAAATGCCGATAACGTCACGTCAGCAATAAAATAAAATATTACGATTTTATTTTCTCTTCCGCTTTTACTGACAGCATCCACAAAGCAGCATTCGCTAAGCAACATAGTAACACAGGAACATAAATAAATGCATGGAAGACATTACCTAATGTTTGTTTTCATCCTAGTGGTGTGTACATGCTTAAAGATAAAATTGACAGATATCCAATAAAGGTTGGCTAAACATAGATAACAATTGTTGGAGACTCAATAAGCCAATCGCGTCATTGTACAATTGCCATCTGTAGATTGTGGTTTTGGATGCAGCCTTTTAAATCGTTGCTAAACATACTACACACACACATATCATGTGAATATTATTAGCTGAATAGAACCCGTCGACTCACATTATCATCACGTCAATACTGTTCAATTAACCGTTCCAGCGACGGAATCTGCCTACTATGCTACTGAAAAGATGGTAGATAATCGAAAGGATCCTTGTGTAAAATGTGATTGTGCACATTCAGCTAAGTAAAACCGATATATCAGATATGTGTGGCCTTGATCCCCGATAATCACTGATGTCATTGTGCACAACATAATTTTGTTTGTGTGGAACATATATAATAATATTAATTAATATTAATAATAATAATATAATAATAATAACAGGAATAATACTTTCACGGTATGCATGCTAAAGTTTCGAATAACTCGTCATATGATGTCATCGACGGTAGCATTTTGCTCTAGCTAGTCCGCATTCGCTATTCAATGACAAACTATTGTTGCAAGTACAACGAATACAATGAAGAAACCACAGTAAAATACGCACAAATAAAGATACTGTTGAAGACAGACAGGAAGATTGATTAAAAACAGATAGCACCTAAATATACCCTGCGTCAATTGGGATCAAAATGACCAAGATTGGTATTTCAGGATATTTCAGGATAAACCTGATCAAAGACAATGACACAATATAAATCACAATGTAATTATTAAACCATACGAATTTGCATAACCTAGTCAATAAGTCAATTAAAGTGCATACAAATGTTCAACCCTCTTCTGTGGTAGAATACTATGACGAATTGGAAACTATTATGACAAAAAGCGTCCTGGGAATATTTATAGTAATAGTATTAGTTAAATTGACAAGTTATTTATTGCGACAAAATGACTCACTTTAAATATATATTATTTAACTTAACATTACCACTATTAATCACGTAAAAAAGTAATTAGATTCTGTCGCATTTTATGCTTTAAACCGATTGACTATGTTGTTTGGATAATAGTGTTATCTGGTCACATAGTTTATATTATCATGTCGCGTTTATCTCGCTATATGATTGTCTTAACCTTCATTAAGCTTAAGACAAAGGTACAAGCTATCATTCCGTGTGGCCTCATTGCGCGAAGCTGTGTTCTGGCCTGTGTACGGTGTTCCCGTTGGTTGAATCCAGCAGACAACGAAGGACCTCTTACAAAATGGGCGGACCCAGTTACGTCTTATTTTGATATATATTTTTTTATTTGCCAAAATATAATGTGATTCAAACTTTCGATCGTATAGCTTAAGATAATTTGCTCGAAATTTGATAGTAATGCTATCCAAATAACATGTGCATATTATTTTTTTTAATGTTGAGCCGTGTAGACAGATAAGGGGGCGTTATGCTCCAAACCGGGCTTCATGGCCCTCTTTATCAATCCACATAACTTAGCGCAGCGATTCACAGTATATGACAACATCACGGGTCATGTTCTAGACAGTAGAGCCCACGTTAATGACATTATTTGACGAAATAATGGTAACTGATTGTCTTGATATGAGCAGAGGAATTCCAAAATAAACTGTGCCGAATGCAACGATTATCCTCGGAACAAAGAGAACGATATTTATCTCGTTGTCCTTTGGACGAGAGTTGCTCACTTTGACGCCTTTTACAACTGGAATACGTTGATCAATACAGACTAGATGCGCGGTCGGGTCCGTTAGCGACATATTTGGATATCGGGACAGGCCGGACAAAAGTACCAATTTTTTTCTCTGCTTCCTTCAATGTTCACACCCCATTGAACCAACTCTGTCATTTTAACGATTTTTTTCATATTTCATTATATCATGTTATATATGTATTGATATTTCATATATAATATAACAAAAGTTAATTACAAAAGGATAAATAATATACCTCAATTGTAGACCTTTCAGCCGTCACACATCACAGCTCTGTATCTTCAGTAGTTCTGAAGTTATGCCTTTCACATCATTTATATCACTACAAGTCATGGTTCACGCACATTGACCCAATGTCCACGCACACCCCATGTACTTGTAGCGAAGATTTTTAATAAATTATGTAGATGAGTAAACGACTACATGGGTAACATACTTATTTACTATTTTTAACATTTACTGGTGTTATGTTTAAAACCCGGATCATTCATGTGTATAATCGACGATCTCACCAGCAATGACATTCGACCAGCTCAGTATACTGCCTACAGATCGCAGCACAAACGTCTAAACACACCTGTTGTCTGATATGTGTATAACACTGGGGGTTGGAGGCACTCAACATATTGCCAGCACACCATTATTTAATGGAACATGCTTTAAGCATTAAAGGATACGTATTTGATTTTACTCCATCAACTTGAAAACTTTTAATTTATTTTGGTACGTTGGGGAGGATAAGCAAGTTTAAACATGTGGGTTTATATGTTAATGTGAAATGTTGCTATATTTCCTATATACTTAACACCTAACAGGGAGTGAGTTATTCAGAGTCGGTGTCGCAACTGACAAATCTGTAGTTCTGACATTTGTCTTAACACAGGGTTGTGGTCATTGGGTGGGACGGGGGTTACTGGGTGCGCTGGGGTCACTGGGTGGGCCGGGAATCACTCGGTGGGCTGGGGTCACTGGGTGTGCCGGGGATCACTGGGTGGGCCGGGTTCACTGGGTGGGCCGGGTTCACTGGGTGGGCCGGGGTCTCTGGGTTTTACGTTTTTCCTTCTGAAACTTGGTACTGCTCTTTTAGGTTTATTAAACATTTAGGTTATTATGGTAATGGCTAATTTATAAATATGTTATGAAATACTAACATTATACGAATTAAGTTTGATTTATAAATGACATGCCCAACATTAGCTTAACGCTGCTATGTAATTATATGATTGTGCCATAACTGATCGCCGACTGTAGATTATACCGCTATGAATTTAGCTGAACTTGAGTGATGTGTATGTATCCACTCGGCAACATACACCACAATTCAAGCGACAAGAAAGAGGTTATTTTCGGTCGACTCAGGAGCACCACTTAATGAGAATGGTGACAACACAGACACTGAACGACGATTCTTCGTGTATGCTGGCTTACAATGCAGTGTAGATCACTTTTTCACTTTTAATGAAGCAACTTATCTAACATGGGCAGATATACGTACAACTGATATAATGATCCGCAGCTCCTGTCTCGCCAGTCAAGTCATTATATTCGAGTTGTGTTAATGCGCATCACTCCAAATTGAGAATGTATCCAGGTATGATCCATGACAGATTGCACATTTACCCCATGTGTTTATTTCTCCAGTCTAATGTCATATGTTCTGAATAATGACACGAATGCTGATTACACAACAAGTGGTTGACGAAAATGTTGTTGTTAGTGGAGGACATGCGTAGGTGAGTGGAGGACTTGCGTAAGTGAGTGGATGACTTGCCTGTATATCATCACAAAACATGTAAAATACATCCACTCTTTCATCACCAACTATCTTCTTAACAACGCTGTATTTCTCCTTTCCTTTCCCTTTTCTTTTTTATTTTCCCTTTCCTTTCCCTTCCCAGCTTGTGACAGTAAAATAGCATCTTCAATGAGACAAAGACGTTCTGCAGCGTCTGAGTGTGCTGCATACGAACTCTGGAAGGCTTTGTCTGCCCTACTTTGTCGGCAGTGCTGTTCCATCTCGAAAAACTAAATCTAGCTTGACTTGCTGTCAACAGTTACGTACCGTAACTGTTGACAGCAAGTCAGAGGACATCGCTGATGGCATTACTTCGTGTCACCACTTTGTTTACGAGTATAATTAATGATATTGCATGTGTATGTGAGTGCGTATGTGTATGTGTATATGGATGTGTATGCGCATGCGTATACGTACGCGTATGTTCATGTGCATGTGCATATGTAGGTGCATGTGTATAACACCAGATCATCCCCCGCTAACTCATCTGGTTTTGGCGCGATACTGCAACGTTTGTTTTCAATCCCTAGCCTCCATCCTACCTCATTCTTTAACGTAATGATAATAATTTAGTTATTCCACAATGAGATTGAATAAAAGTGCAGGTAAAACATATAAATATGCATTTGCCAAAAACAAAAGAACCTTTATCACTTTTAAAACAAAATGTTAACATTTTACATTTACAAAACAAATTATTATTGTATTTTATCGTAACAACTCTTTTAGGCTTAATACGCAACTCAGCCAGTCGATGATCGCAATAGTAGGCTCTGCTACATACACCGGCTTCATTCACCGACACTATTTTGTGGAAAGTTTCGTTGTCGTCCGCAAAATAGGCGTGAAGCCATCTACCGATAAAAATCGAAGAACACAATTGTAAACGTATCGTCTACACTTCATGACAAATTGTAATTCTGACATTGGTTATATGACTGTTGAACAAGTTTACTTTGCTATAACAAATCGTTCAATTATTTTATGCCACGCCTCGTACGTTTTCTCTCAAAGTCCTTTCTTTGTATATATCAGAATAATAATTAATATACAGTGTTTTCTTACCAAAACCATTGCACAAGCAAGAGGGGTAAGGTTAAGGAAGACGGGGGAGGAGGTTGGAGAAGACGGGGAAGAGCTGAGAGAACATAAATAGTAATTTATAGCCAATTTGCTGTGATTATGTTCATCTGAGGAATATCGCATCGATCCGATATGTGCTGTGCACGAAACGTCAGTACCATAATTACATAATGAATGCGTTGTTTCACAGGAAGCCAATGCATTTGTTTGAGTACCGGTGTGAAGAGGTCCCATCTGTAGCAGCGGACCACTAGCCGATGCCGTGTAGGAGACAGTTCGCATAGTCAATTATCAATATGACGAGCGAATACACCAGATGGACCGCAGCTTTCTGTGTAAGGCACGATCGGATCGATGCGATATTCCTCAGATGATAGGAGGCTATGCGGCAGATGTACCTTACGTGACTGACCATCGACATGTCCGAGTCGAATACAGCACCAATGTTTCTGGCAGTAGGACATGACGTTATGTGACAGTCACCGATTTTGATCACGGTGATGTTATGTTTCGTTTGATTGTTTCGAGATGCTAACACAAGTGCGACCGTTTTGTCATCATTCACTTTTAATAGATTTGCAGCCATTCACGCGTGGACATCACTGATGCAATGATAAACTTTGCGTAAAGATAATTGTCTGTTGGTTTCATCAGTCATCTCACATTTGATATAGAACTGGTTATCATCGGCATAGAGATAGAAGCTCAAGTTGTGTCGTCTGATGATATCACCAATAGGAGATGTGAGTAGTATATGGGGCGATATGACACCTCAAATGAGGTGTCATGTTTTGGGGCAATTCCAGTTTCTGTGTTAAAGTATAGGGAAAAAAACGCCAGTTTAACTCGAAAATGACCTCATTGCGCCTCACTGTGTTAAAGTATAAGAAATAAGAGGTGTCATGTGTAAGGTTGACTGCGCACAACCTTCTGGGTAGCCTCGTTTTGGGACACAACATACACACACACACACACACACACACACACACACACACACACACACACAACACAAACACACAACATACACACAGCACGCACACACACACACACACACACACACACACACAACAAACACTCAACACAGACACAACTCTCACAAAAACACACAACATTCAAAACGCGCACACACACACACACACGCGCGCGCGCACCCACACACTCACACACACAAACACAACTCAAACACACCCACACACAAACACAACTCACACAAAAACACAAAACACACAACAAACACACAACACAAATACAAATCTCTCAAAAAACACACACAACATTCAAAACAAACACAACACACATACAACACAAACACAACTCACACAAAAACACCCAACATTCAAAACACAAAACACACACAACATAAATGCAACACACACAACACAAACACACACACCCTTAACAAACAAACAACACACAACAAACACACAACACATACACAACTCACACAAAAACACACAACATTCAAAACGCACACACACACAACACAAAACACACAAACACACACACGCACAAAATACAACGGTTTGATCCGGTTTGATCTGGTTTGATCTGTTTTTTTCTGGTTTGATCTTGTTTTTTTCTGGTTTTTCTGGTCACTTCCATGACTATATTTGATATTGTTCTGTGTGTGGCTTACGTCAGCTGCATGTCATTATTTGGTATTGTTCTGTATGCGGATTAACGCTCCCGTTCACCATACCAAATATGGAAGTGCGTGACGCTAATTTTTATACAGAAGGATTCAGAAAACAAATACAACTGATGTAACCGTAACGTCCTCCTAAACACGCATTAGAACAACTAGTGACTCGTAAATTAGCGTAATTTTAGTACACGGGGACTGCAAAATATGTGTTCACCTTTTATATTAATAAACAAACATGTGTTGAACTTACTGAAACCACATTATCGACTGCAACGACTTCGTTATGGTTACATACAAATCGTCCATGTTGTACAGTTGTGAGGCCCAGAGTAGGTGGGTTAGGTTAGGTGCAGTCGTCAGGGGGCGCTGATACAGTCGCCGGGGATGCTCAGGCAACCCAGAAGGCTGTTTGCATGTTGTGCATGCGCAATAAACCGGAAACGGAAGTCCATCGTGCACATGGTCACCGGATTTGGGGTTAAGTTTAGCTGCAGCCGCCAGGGTTAGGCGGTCGGGATAGTAGGGTTCACTACGTTAGGGTTATACAGCCGACAATAGGTTGGGGTTCGGATTAGGGCTGCAGCTCCCTTCCGTCCGATGACCTCTGACCCTATTACAGGACTTCTTGGCCACTCCTTGACCAGTTCTTTAGTCGCTAGGGAGCGCTGACGATGTTCCTAGTGTAGTACTATAGTCGCTAGGGGGCGTTCAGGCTACCCAGAAGGTCACGTGCATGCGCACAGCCAATCAGAACTGTTACCTCCCAAAACGAGGCTACCCAGAAGGCTGTGCGCAGTCAATCGTACACATGACACCTCTTCTTTCCTATACTTTAACACAGGGAGGCGCCATGAGATCAATTTCGAGTTAAAATGGCGTCTTTTTCCCTATACTTTAACACAGAAACTGGAAGTGCCCCAAAACATTACACCGCGTTTGAGGTCTCATATGGCCCCATATACTTCTGCTGTGTACATAGATAACAGTATAAGCCCCAGCACCGAACTTTGAGGGACGTCGCAAGCGATGCTGCTTTTGCTGGAAGAACCTGCGTGAAGTGTAAATGACCAGGTCTGCCAAGGGTGAAGTGTAAAGGAACAGGTCTGCCAAGGGGTGAAGTCTAAAGGAACATATCTGCCAGGGTGTGAAGTGTAAATGAACAGGTATGCCAGGGGGTGAAGTGTAAAGGAACAGGTCTGCCAGGGGGTGAAGTGTAAAGAGATATGAGCGATCATAAGATACAGCGCTATGTAAGAACTAAACTTTACCGTTTGTGCGATCTTAGAGAGATGCGTGACATTGACTTTGGAGGTACCCAGGTACTTTAACGTTTATTCTACTATGTTTGAGCATAAGCTCTCACAGACAGTTGTCGACAAACATACATACAAGAACACACAGCGTGTGGTGACAAACATACATACAAGAACACACAGCGTGTGGTGACAAACATACATACAAGAACACACAGCGTGTGGTGACAAACATACATATAAGAACACACAGCCTGTGGTGACAAACATACATACAAGAACACACAGCGTGTGGTGACAAACATACATACAAGAACACACAGCGTGTGGTGACAAACATACATATAAGAACACACAGCGTGTGGTGACAAACATACATACAAGAACACACAGCGTGTGGTGACAAACATACATACAAGAACACACAGCGTGTGGTGACAAACATACATACAAGAACACACAGCGTGTGGTGACAAACATACATACAAGAACACACAGCGTGTGGTGACAAACATACATACAAGAACACACAGCGTGTGGTGACAAACATAAATACAAGAACACACAGCGTGTGGTGACAAACATACATACAAGAACACACAGCGTGTGGTGACAAACATACATACAAGAACACACAGCGTGTGGTGACAAACATACATATAAGAACACACAGCGTGTGGTGACAAACATACATGCAAGAACACACAGCGTGTGGTGACAAACATACATACAAGAACACACAGCGTGTGGTGACAAACATACATGCAAGAACACACAGCGTGTGGTGACAAACATACATACAAGAACACACAGCGTGTGGTGACAAACATACATACAAGAACACACAGCGTGTGGTGACAAACATACATACAAGAACACACAGCGTGTGGTGACAAACATACATATAAGAACACACAGCGTGTGGTGACAAACATACATACAAGAACACACAGCGTGTGGTGACAAACAAGAAAATAGGCGTACAATGGCAAACAAGAATCACAGCGTACACTGATATACCAGAAAATCATTAGAAGAAAATACAACGTGAAATACAGTCCTCGTTCTCATGAGCAAACAAACGAGGGACATCCAAATAGTGTCCTCCATATTAGTTACCAGCGGTTCTAAAGATGTGATTATGTGAACAGTCAGATCTGATTTTTCATATGTTGAACGTTCTCAGACACTAATGAACTGTTTGTGTTTTGGCAGCACTGGAGTTCGACGAAATCTTGTCAAGTTTAAACCGTCGCACCCCATTCCATACTGAGCATAATCAGACGAACCAGTCAGTTCTGGTTAACTGTGGATTGGTGTTCATTCGTGATATGTTTCAACTCGGAAAAAGCCCTCTCTGCTATAGTTGCTAAGCATACAATTTAGGTATGTGCGTAGCAATGCCTCCACATTGGGGGAAAGCATCCTTGAGATATTTCTCTTGATCCATATCGCCCATATCGTCCCCTCTGGTGAGACTTCAGTGAGTCAGACTTAGTGGATGCGACGAGAGGCTCTATGTGGCTAATAAAATGGTTTATTATTTTTTTCTAGGGTGGGGGCCTCTTTTGTGGGGGGGGGGCTGGTACGTGTGTACCATTTATACCATGGTTAATCCGGCACTGGAGAGACTCCCCTCTTTTGTGTGTGGGTTTGGTACGTGTGTACCTTGTATAGCATGGTGAATCCGCCACTGGGTAGACTCACCTCTTTTGTGGGGGTCTGTTACGTGTGTACCACTTACACTATGGTTTATGGGGAGAAACCTCTTTTTTGCAATATTACTTGGCACATGTTTTGTTTGTTCTTATTTCTTATCACAATATCATAAACTATTTTGCCCTATTATAAGACATATATACATGAATGTTCTTTATTTGACCTATTATATTGGTTAATGGGTACTATTAATTACAAAGTAATTTAACAATACGTGCACATTATATGTAATATAACTATTTTGTATACGTAAACTTATGCATGTTGTGTTGAACGCAGCAGTTACTGATGTCACGAAATGCACTGTATGTCATACAGAGCATCTGTCATAATAATATTATTAATATATTATAGGGTATAGTTCGTTGTAGCAAACTTTCTCCGAGTCAACACATTGGCTGTCATCGCCTGCCGCAACAACGTCGCGACAAAGTAATTACAACGTGATGTTGTCAGCAGGGATTGCAGTTGTCGTATTGGTGAACGACGTGGATGACTGGACCGGTACGAGCAGATGGCCAGCTATGCCGCCGCCCAGGATAAGGCTCATTAGAAGTAAGATGGAGCCGCGCCTAGTGAACAGAAAGCAACATTAGTAGTGAACGACGTCGCAATTATAAAATAATCCAGTAATCCAAATGATTTGTAAATACAAACTCCAATAATCCAAAAAAAAATTGGATGCGCTCGACCCCGCCCAACCACCCACCCACCCACCCACCCACCCACCCACCCACCCACCCTAATAAACAAAATATTTGGAAACTTGGAGACACTGTGCAAGAAATGCCAATGCAGTGAATGGAATGCCAGTTATTGGAAAATATCAACAGGGAAAAACTCTCAAAAGGTATACCTTTCCGGCTTTTTTCCATGATCAAAGTAGACAATTGACCCATCCATATCCAATTTTATTTTATATTATAGTAGTGCTTTATATTTAGCTGTCCGTATATTGATATTAGTTATCTACAATTTCCAGTGAGCGATGTAAACAAGTAACAGTGCATGCCTGTCAATAAAATCATGGACACAATTTTGTTTGTCGCGAGTATTTCACGTTTTAAAATAGCTCAACAAACGGTAAAGCTAAGCTAAGAGGCAGCGAGGAGCCAGGCACTGAACAAATTGCTGCAGACAAAGTCAGTGCAATACTAAACTTCACTCTTTTGTAAAGAAACATAACTATGAAAACTCATTAAAATTATTGACATTATTAAATGTCAAAACATAAACATGCTGGGCAAAATTTGCCGAAATCACGAGCATGTTGCCCTCGTTAATGTGCCGCAAGTGTGGGTGTCACTATTACGGAATACACCGTATTTTTGTAACGTTGTGTCTGAACGGCAATACCTGTATGCAATATCAAATCTACTTAATGCTGCACATTAAAGAACTTAAACGGATAAACTTACCCACCTGAATTCAATTACTAATCCAATTGGTTGTAATATATACTGCGCTACCAGCGTGCGTGTCCGCCACGCGGTGGGATCGCACGTCACAAACTGTCCGATTGAGGGCGTTGTTGTCCTACCTGGTTATGAGCTGTGTCGTGGAAAGTCTCGTCGTCTCTACAGTGAGATCGTCACCCTCGTTGAGGTCCAGCGTCGTCTCAACAGTGAGATCGTCACCCACGTTGAGGTCCGGCATCCTCTCTACTGCCGTCGACACAGTGGACGCTGTTGAAATACCTTTGGATTTATGCTGGTATATAGCACAGTCAGTTACGTAATGCAAGTAACTTAAAAGACTAATGTTACGCAACCTGTTTTCCTTGAAAATTTGAAGCATTTAGTCGTTTGTACGTTTCGTCATTTGGATGTGATATTTTGCCATCGTTTTGCCAAACAATCACATAGTCATCGTTTTGCAAAATAAATATATTTGTGGTATTATATAATATAGCAAATGTATGCGATGTTTCCCTTCTGAAAAATATTGTTCTTACTTGTATTTTGGAAATGATCTGTGACATGATCGTCTTTGATATGAACCACTTCCACCTGTGCTCCGACTCGCTTCATCGCCTATTCAAAGAATACGTACAATACCTCTTATTTATTGTCTTAACTAACCTCAAGATATGCAAACGCATTAAAATGCCACCTCTCCGTATATCACATTGCAATATTATCACTCCGCATATCACATTGCAATACTATCACTCCGCATATCTTGATGCTTCATGAGATACCCCCTTTACAGCTGATCACAGCAAAGCTTTATATAATATAGTGAGTTTTGAGATCGATATAACTAGCTGTATGAGGCATTACACATTACAATTATCTCACTCCGCATATTATATTACAATACTCCACTCCGCATATGACATTACAATTCTCTCACTCCGCATATGACATTATAATTATTTCACTCTGCATATCACAATTAAATGCACTCACCCTCTTATCGCATTACAATATTCTCACTCAGCATATTACATTACACCATTCTCACACTGCAACTCACATTACAACACTCTCACTCCGCATGTCAAATTGTGTAGTATAAATAATTAATTATGTTAACCGCCCAATAATGCTTCATAGCATTTACCATTTAGTTGCACCTTAGATACCCGGTGATATGTCATGATAGTGTTGCCTAATGCGTATAAGTGAACATGTTGTTCGTGTGCACATGCCTATTGGTGGGACATATATTAAGCTACTTAATTTACTACTTCTTGAAACATAACTACAATTTCAAATACAGTAGAAAGTGCTCAATTCGTGGGAGCGGGGTAAGTGTTTGTTTTGTTGCAACAATGCATACATAATTTTGATATTTTCTAGTTATGATTGCCAGTCGAGTTAGCTTAGTTCAATTTAAATATGTTCAGTTTTATGCAGAATTACCACAACCTACCTTTTGAACTTCGAGTGACCAGTCAATTCGTTTAACAATGCACATAATCACAATGGCTTGTAGTATCAAACTTCCTACCATCGCCCACCAGAACGCTGTCAACATACAAATGAAAAGCGGATGGTGGTATGCCTTAATCACTTCGGTACATACATGAACGGAGGAACGAACTAAGACTAATTCCTGCAATCGTCATGCTATCTGTGATCATTCTTCACCAATAATACATATTACATTTTCATGGTTTGTTTCAGCGTTTGAATATTGCAACAATAATTGCGTGAATAAAAGTTAACAATATTTCTTGCGATTTTGCATATTGCGTGAATACATACAGATCATGCATGTGTATTTCGTTATCATGCCAGCCTGCGTCATGGGCGATACTATAAGTATGCTGTGGACACTTTCCAAATGGCGGCAAATAGAGAACTGGTGTGTGTGTGTGTGTGTGTGTGTGTGTGTGTGTGTGTGTGTGTGTGTGTGTGTGTGCGTGCGTGCGTGCGTGCGTGCGTGCGTGCGTGCGTGCGTGCGTGCGTGCGTGCGTGCGTGCGTGCGTGCGTGCGTGCGTGCGTGCGTGCGTGCGTGCGTGCGTGTGTGTATCCATGTTGAGCAACGATTCGTGTGTGTTGTGTGTGGAGTGGGTGCGAATAATTGCGTGCGTGCGTGTATGCATGCGTGTTAATGCGTGCGTGCATGTACCCAATTTCAATGATGGCTCCAGTATAGGGTTAGGTTATGAATATTGTGTGTCTGGGGCCATCTTGGGTAATATTAACTCTTGTGCCCATACCATCCACCGGCCGTGCTCATATTTCCAACGCGTCTCAAGTCTCAAGTGGTTTACTCCAAACAGCCCAAACTTGGGCTAACGCAGGAGTTTGTGGTGGACTGTGCGCATGCGCTGTGGGTGGTACATTCGATTAGAAGACTAGTATAATTAATGTTGCTGAAATGTTTTTTATCTGATAGTTTTATTTATTTTATGTATAGGATGTTTAACGAAAATTTTTAATAGGTTGGTTGTGTGTATGGATACTGTCGCTGCCTTGCCACATGCACACATAGACAGTCTCCATACCCACACCATGGATAAGTTTACGCTGAGCACTGTGTTTTAAAGGCAGTTTAGGTGAGGAGGTGTGGTGAAAGGGAGTTCCATAATAGCTTCTTGAAATGATTTTGGGTTTTTATGTTGGTAATTTTTGATGGAATCATATTCCATATGCGAATGGCTCTGGGATAAAATGAAAAGACCATTGCATTTATACGACACTTGGGGGCTATGTATTGTCCACGGGTTCGAGAGCGAGTTAGTAGGCCTGGAGGGGGGGGGGGGTGATCTCAATAATGTTGTTTAGAATTTTGTAGAAGGTAGTGGCTTGTTTGATAATGCGCCTTCGTTCGAGGGTTGGCCATCCAAGGGCAGTAATTAGATCTGCTGGATTTGTGTTCCGTCTGTAATAATTTTTAACAAATCTGGCAGCAGAGTGTTGCACTCTTTCAAGGCTTTTAACTTGTGAAAAGGTGTGGGGATTCCATATGGGTGAAGAGTACTCAAGTTTTGGCCGGATTAGCTTGTTGTAGGCTGTTTGCTTAACTTCGGGTTTACATGGGCCAAGAGTTCGTTTAATCTTGCCTAAACATTTCGAAGATTTTGAAGTTATGTCAGTGACGTGATTTGTCCAGGTTAATTTGGAATCCAATTTTACTCCGAGGTATGAGTGGCTGGATACGGTGGATAATGGCTGGCCAGAAAGCGAGTACTTGTGTGTGCTGGGCTTAGTTTTGTTTGTTATTGGAAGGTGGACGCATTTAGATACATTAAATTCCATTTGCCATTTGTCTGACCATGTTTGGAGTTGGCTTAGGTCAGTTTGGAGAATTTCGTGGTCGGTTTTGGAAGAAATTTTACGGTATATAATACTATCATCTGCAAAAAGGCGTATAGAAGATTTGATGTTCCCATCTATGTCATTTATTTAGAGTAAGAAGAGGACAGGTCATAGAACTGATCCCTGTGGGACACCAGACGTGACATCTGTGATGTCCGACAGGGCACCGTTAACTGAGACTCTCTGTTTGCGGTTGGATAGAAAAGATTTGATCCAATTTTGAGTGTTTCCAGTGATTCCGTAGGAGGTCAATTTTGATAGAAGACGTAGGTGAGGTACTTTGTCGAAGGCTTTAGCAAAGTCAAGCAGGATTGCGTCAATTTGGGTCTTGTTGTCCATAGCAGTCATCCAGTCGTGGACTGTCTCAATGAGTTGAGATTCACAAGACAGTCCCGACTGGAATCCGTGTTGGAAGTGGAGAATGATGTTATGCTTGTGCAGGTGTTTCCACATGTTGCTTAGGATGATATGTTCCATTACTTTACAGAGGATGCAGGTTAGTGATATGGGTCTGTAGTTAGCTGGGTCAGATTTATGGCTCTCTTTGTGTATAGGAGTTACTAATGCTTGTAGCCAGTCATTAGGAAGTTTACCTGTGTTGTATGATTGTTGGAAAATTTGGGTGATGATGGGAGCTATCTGCTTTGCAGTTTCTTTAAGGACTCTGGCTGGGAGTTCATCTGGGCCTGTAGCTTTGTTCTGGTTTAGATTTTCCAGCTGCTTTATTACGCCATCTATGCCAATTTCGAGAAGGGGGATGTTGGGGTAAGTAGAGGGGGCTATTTGGGGGATGGGGTGCTTTTCTTGGGTAAATACAGAGCTAAATTGGTTGTTTAGGGCATTTGCTTTATCTCGATCATTAATTATTGGTTGGTCGTTTGCTCGAAGTGTGGGGATGCCAATGTTTTCTCGTTTATTTGCCTTAATAAATGACCAGAATCGTTTTGGATTAGTTTTCAGGCTGTCTCCAATGTGGTTGTTAACATAGTCTTTGTAGGATTTTGCTAATGCTTTAGTAGCTTGCTTTCGGAGTTCCTTAAATTTTTCCCAGTCACTGTTTAGTCCAGTTTGCTTTGCCTTTTTGTGGCTTTTGTTTCGTCTTCTCTGCATTCTAATTAGTTCACGTATTGTCCAGGGGAGGTGGGTTTTAGCTTTTGTGTATCGTCTAGGTATGTTATTGTTAATCAAGGTAGCCAGACGTTCGCGGAAAAAGGTCCAGTTTATGTCTATATCCTGTGAGTTGGGGTCGATGTCGAAGTACTCAAGATTTAGTTTGTCTATGTCGTCTTTGAGTTGGTCCCAGTCTGCTGATTTGTAACTATAAACTTGGTGGGGGGGTTTCTTGTTGCGAACTGGGTTTAAGTTGACATTGAAGGTCACGGATTCGTGATCGCTCATACCAGGAGTGGTGTGTGTGTTGATGATAATGGAGGGATTTGAGGTGAGTATGAGGTCAAGAATGTTGCCAGAAGCGATGCGTGTGGGGTCGTTTACGATGTTCTGCAGCCCAAAGTCGTTAGTTATTTCTAGTAGTTTGTTATGCTTGCTGGCAGTGCTGTTATTAGTGGTCTGGTGATTTGTCCAGTTGATATCAGGGAGGTTAAAATCTCCAGCTATGACTACGTTAGGGGGAGTTTTTTGTGATCTATATAGTTTAGTTAGGGAGTCGTGGAGAGCTTCAAGGGATTGGAGGTGGTCATTTGGGGGTCGATAATAAGATGCAAAGTATATGCATTTGTTTCGTGCAAAGTGAATTTTTTTCCAAATTATTTCACAATTTGAGTTTAAATTTTGGAGGGGTTCAGCTACAATGTTGTCACGGAAGGCTATAAGGACTCCACCGCCATGGACATTCCTGTCATTTCTGATGGCCTCATAGTTGGGTGGTAGGAAAGAGTATGTAGCATAGTTTGCATCTAATTTAGTTAATAGTTGCCTTTAGTTGGGTTACTTTTTCTATGCTCTTAACGCTGTTGGTGTTTATAAAAATTCCTGTAAGTGTGTTTCCTTGGGTTTTCTTGTGGCGTTCGGGGGTTGAAGTGTTTTGGGGGTTTGGGGCGAAAATTAAGCCTGCATTTTATGATGTGTGGAGTGTTGGGGTACTAAGCGTGGAGCTGTCAGACTGGGTGTTGGTAGAAATGGATTGCTCATTTCTAGATGGAGAAGTGGTAATATTTGGAATTGGGCGCCCATATGGGCCAGGGTTTGGGTGGATGTCGCCTGAGAGTGCTATCAGTCTGCTGAGGTACAGATGTGTAACAATGTCTGATTTGAATTTGATTTTGGGAGGGAATTTAATTCGGGGATTCAAAGTTAGGGCATAATATTTTGGTTTAATTTTGAGATTTGATCGAGATACGCGTTGACATGTTCCAATGATCGTTGCTATTAGGAGAGTGATGGTGATTATTTGCGTTAGCCCAAGATTAATCCGCGTGGAATGCGGGACTAGGTGAGGCGAATATTTCCTAAAGGGACATCTGAATTGGAATACATTTTGTAGCATGGTTTTCTGAAAGTTAGATCCAAATGCAAACTGTGGCGACTTGAAGAAAAGTAAGCTTACTAATGAAATGCTTAGCGATAAAATGAAAAGAACTCACCCGGGCGGCGCCGGCCGTGGGAGTCCGCCATCTTTGAAATTTTGGTTCATGTGTTGCGGTAAAGGGCGTTGTTTTGATTAGTTGCGTTTGTTGTCGTTTGGTTTGTCTGTTTCTGCGTGATCAGTGGATTATGTTGAGTTGTTGTACCAATTGTGATCATTTGTTGTGTTGGTGAACATGTTGTGTTGAGTGAAATGTGTGGAGCGATGTAACGGACTCGTACCACCCCGACGCATGCGCACTCCGTAAGGTAATACGAGCCATTTACTCCTCGTCCTCATTCAAAAAGTAAACAACATACGGGTGCAATAATGCCCAGAGTAATAGTCTACCACGATAACGTTTTATGTCAACTTCACAAACAGCAAATATCTAGATATGCCTCTCCAGAAAATGAAAAAAATTAAATAATACAATCGTGTAAACAATGTGCGCACATCCATGATACTTCTCTATCAACGGTAAACAAGTAGTTTATTATATTATTCATTTTTTCAGCCACTAATATATTTATATAACTCACATAAGTCCACATCAAGTCGCCTATGTTCCAAAGGAATTTATTCGACGGGTGTTATACTGAGTGTCAGCGCTCTCTCCTTAACTTCCTATAATTCATGTACATCCATTTTTAGAAAGGATTTCAAGCTGGTGAGGCAAACTACAGCACTGATCGGATCATGTAGTTATACTGAAATCACTTATTGACGAGAATGAGCGATACTCTACTGCACCTTCAGTGCGCAGTCTCGTGAGAAACATCAGCGGAATTCCTATCGGCATCGCGATGAAGGTGTGGCACACGATCATCAGAACCACGCCGTAGACCTGCCGACCAGTGCCACAGAGAATCGCCTTGCCTGCCATCTGAAACGGACGTGTTGGTTCAGCACGAGAAACAGTTAACAAATGGCGTAATCGATTTTTTTCAAGTTCATACGCATACTGGATGCTAAATTACTGAACACATGCACACACGCATGCCTTTCACAATTACCCACAAAACTAACTGCTTTTGTCACAAAATCAGCTGGTTAAAATAAAGGATATGAAGGATAAAGATTAGCTGTTTTGACAATATAGAATCTACTTATTAAACTTTAATAAAAAACAAATCAAAACAAATAGGGGAACAACAGAGCAATCATTGAGTATGCGCTTTAATTATGTTGCACGACCAGGTATGCTTTTTAAGCACTGTAGGTAATCATGAATTGTGATTTGATTTGGTTTATGTTGCCAAGAGGTGCCCTCTATGACCAAGAGTGGTTTGAATGCATGTTTTCCTGCACCATTGCTTAATGCGAATATTGTTTTATACTCACGACTATTCCGTTGAAGAGCATGTAGAATGATATGATTGAAAATAGTTTGGATGCCAATTCGGCCACTTCCCTGAAAGACAAGACATCACAGTTCAACACTTTTGGAAAGTCACATTATTCAATTTGGATATTTAAACAAAAGCGCATTGCAAAGTGGTTGACTAAATTGTACATTCTCGTGTTGTAAGTGTCTGATCGTTTCTACCGACAATTAATATATATATACAGACGTCTACAGCCTCTGTCCATCCAAAATCTGACACAAAAGGCGGGTCCCACGCTCACATTTATAATAGTAAACAATGGGTTGTTTCACCTTCAACTTCACCTTCCATGGATGGTCATCCACAGTCATTCCCTTACTACCACAGTCTTCGCCAGCTTGCCCTGCCTTCCGCATAGCATGCGTAGTAGGGTCAGTAAAGTTTGTTTGGTCCATATTTGTAAGTTCTCCAGCTAGTTTTTCTCTGACGGCCCCGTCTTCTCTTGCCCTCCAGGGAGCCTCGGAGGGTGGTCGTTTAATATATACTAAAGGAAACAACTCGTGCTGCCTCTGGTGGATAATCCAAAACTACATACTTCGGCGCCCATTTTGTATTTTAAAATAAGAGGGTTAGATTTATTGAAAAATGTGTATCCACGACAACATCTGGTGGTTCAATAATGCTTATACACACACACGCGCACGCACGCACGCACGCACGCACGCACGCACGCACGCACGCACGCACGCACGCACACACACACACACACACACACACACACACACACACACACACACACACACACACACACACATATATATATATATATATATATATATATATATATATATATATATTCAGCTAATACTGGAGCTAATACTAGAATTCACCTGATATCTGTAATGATATACGGCAGCTGGTCTCTAAACACCAAATACATCGTCAGCGGGATTACAGATACCATTACTGTAACAACAAATAACGAGTATATATTATAAAATAACTTGTGTCAACGTTATGCTTAAAACTTATATTTAAGTACTTGGAATGTATTATTAACTACGGTAATAATAATATATAAATTGATATAATTAAACATTCAAAACCTAACAATTTTGCAAACATATATTTCTCTCAAACCGTATATGTACATGCCCATCTTATTTACAACTTCATTAATATTCCATAGAGATGTTGTGGCAGATATGCTTATGCATGCCTTACTTATATATGCCCTACTTATTTCCGAATTCCCTAATGTTCTGTGAAGCTATTGTGGTAGATTATATTATAGATTTCCTACATTTATACAACTTCATTAATGGTCCATAATGCTATTATGGTATATTTTTTATAGAAGGTCTACTGCTGCAGTTACTAACCCAAAATAATGATAACTAGTCTGGCCATAGTCAAAGCTCCCAACTTGTCCTGTGCGCCCAACTTATGTCCAATCAGTATAGATGCTGCTATCTGAATTCCAAGAAGCACCTGCAAAATAGCGAAATATCGTTGAGGAGCTAAACGATTAAAATGGAATGGAAACAAAGACCAATCAAAAATTGATGAATACATCTCCATGGTCAATGTTTACATTATCAGCTGTAACAGATGCAGCGTTTCTCAGAAATACTAAACCGTGGTTTGTCGTGCAGTAGTCCTATATAACAAGTAAGCCTCTACGCATAAAAATGCCTTGATCTGGGTCAGAAATAAAGTAGGGGTAAAGGAAGAAGAAGACGAAGAAGAAGAAGACGAAGAAGAAGGGCTGTTACTTTAGATCTAGAGAAGAAAGCTGGCTATGCACGGCCATTGGAAAATAGCTGAGAATATGTTACGTAGCAGCATAGGAGGGTAACTACCAGGAAACCACCAAACAAGTAGATTAAACATTTGATGGATAAACAACATCAAGCATTGGACAGATGGTGAACTCGAAATGGCTTGGCAGATCGCTAAGAAACACCACTTGCCTAACTTAGACTATAGCTACACATCGTCGTCATCTGCAGCTTTCTAAATCAAACGAACTGAATACAGCGTTAATTAAGGTGTGTTGGACATACCACGTACACCATACCGTCGACTTGTACAACAACAGACATCGCACCGAGTTCCGTCAGCCCAAGTATACCTGCAATAGGACGGGGCGTTTCTTACTTGTGTCGTTTTAGTAAATCATTGGTTATATTTTATAATCCTAAATAGTTCACAGCGGTTGCATGGTATTGTTATTGTTTATGTTTATGTGGAATAGCATTTAAAGGATATAATTATGGTTGCTTGATATATGTTAGTATGTTATACGTCTAGATATGATCACCCTGAAACATGATACTTAATATATAATTAATCGTGTTATTTTCTGTAAAAATAAAAAAATAAAATGTATTTAACTTGTTCACAGGAAATAAACGTTATATTTTAATTATTGTTTGTAAACATACGTGGGTATACATGTTTGACACTTCTCATTCTCTTTCCCTCTACCTATATTGATTATGCAGGATCACTAGCTGGATAAGTGATTACTAATTTTAGTAACCCAAACTCAATTATATTATGTGATGTTTTATATGAATAAATGATGATTATTATTTGTGGTATATTATTTATATGTCGCTGTCTGTCTGTCTGTCTGTCTCACTCTCCCTCCATCTCTTTATATTTCTCTATATCTCTATTGTATCTGCGTTTGTGTGCGTTTGCCTGTACGTTTGTTATACATTTTACCTGACAGAAAAGTCCCGATCTCGAAATTCCACCAGTCCAAAGACGCCATTATCATCCCGGAAATTGAAATTCGGACGAATTTACCCCAATCCTGCAAACTCTCCGTTGTCCAACCTACGACAAATACAAATTGCAATTAATAATACTGTCCTGCTTCCAGTTGGGTTGAACACAACTCACAGCTGAAAACGGAATGCATCTCGCCGTGAGGTGTTGTATGAAACAGATGACAGTTATCACGTTGCACCAAGAGCTGGCGAGGTGGTATGTACCAGAACAAAATAGAGCGATGAATGACAATTGCATGTGATTAATATGTAATAGAAATTCAGAGCCGCTTTGATGTTACACAACGAGTAACTGTTACTGGTCAAACCAAATAAATTATTATATATTATACATAACATGTATAATGTCCACTCGCATGAATATTATACATTGTCATACATTATACATAACATGTTGTTTCACACACGCATGGATATTATACGTTAGAAAAAATTCGCACTACTACAGAACATTGCTTTTACAGCAATTATAACACTGACAACGTTTTATCTGAAACCTCAAAGAAAGCGTTTATTCGCCTACCACCCCAGGTTTCCTCGTAGATTTTCGACCATCGAATGTAAATTAGCGTCAGACTGAACATGACGAAATACGACATGGCTTGTGACAGCGCTGAGGCGCTGAAAAATAATATTGTTGAATATATTAATACCCAAGTCATAATAAAAGTAGTAGAAAAAATAACAACAAAAATAATAACAATGACAACATTATAAATGTTTTTATCTTTACACATTGCTTTATTATTACTATTATTATACATTTTATTATTACTATTATTATATATTTGTTATTACTATTATAATACATTTTATTATAACTATTATTAAACATTTTATTATTACTAATATTATTGTCGTCAACATTATCATTATCATTATTAGAATTAGAATTATTATTTTTACAGCAACAGTAGACATGCTGTTTTGGGCGGATTACTCGTATTCAACACGATGTTTTTGGCGGGATTTGGGGAGGAATAAAGTTGTATTCCGTATTTAATACAGCATCGAATAATAATCTTGTAGCGGTCGAGTCACAAACGCTTTTGTTTTGAAATTCGAGTCGAAAGTAAGCAGATAGCCAGGAAGACCTTCGGCGAATCCTAGCGTAATTACTTAGTTATTTAGTACATTTCTTTGATGAAACTTAGTTGTATGTACGTATGTTTTGTGGTCTGAGAGATGACGACACTTGATCGGAATCTGACTGTTATAGGCTGACCAACTAATTAACAACAGCGATTTATACGTAATACGGATTTCAATCGAGACAAAACGGCACGTTGGTCAACATTGTTTATTAACGTTGTCACAGTACGTTGCTATAATGATTATATTAACTATTCGCATCATCTTACCTCCTTATCATTGTAATATCGGGTTGTACTTACTCTGTGTTCCAGTGCAGCTGATACAGGAACACGTAGTGCATCCCTGCATTCAACGAATTCGCAACAATTCCGATTATCACATTTGGTATGACAATGTTCTGCAAGTAAGTGAAACTAAATATTAAGCGTTCAAATTTCCTTTTTTATCATAATATAATGATATTGAATGTAAACCAGATAATTCGAGTCGTTTTATGACTTACAACTTGACTTATAATTCAGAAGGATGACTCGAGACATGACTTGGAATTGAAGGTCATTGACTTGCTACTTGACTTGCCAGTTTGGTGGTTCGACACGTAGGTAAAAACGAGATAATGTTGTTGTGGCAGGCCACACCGAATACAATCATTACTATGATTGGCTAATGTTGAGGCAGGCCGCACTGAATACAATTATTATGATTGGCTAATGTTGTGGCAGGCCGCACCGAATACAACTATTATTTTTGGCTAATGTTGTGACAGGCTGCACCGAATACAATTATTATGATTGGCTAATGTTGTGACAGGCCGCACCGAATACAATTATTATGATTGGCTAATGTTGTGACAGGCCGGACCGAATACAATTATTATGATTGGCTAATGTTGTGACAGGCCGCACCGAATACAATTATTATGATTGGCTAATGTTGTGGCAGGCCGCACTGAATACAATTATTATGATTGGCTAATGTTGTGGCAGGCCGCACCGAATGCAATTATTATGATTGGCTAATGTTGTGACAGGCCGCACTGAATACAATTATTATGATTGGCTAATGTTGTGGCAGGCCGCACTGAATACAATTATTATGATTGGCTAATGTTGTGGCAGGCCGCACTGAATACAATTATTATGATTGGCTAATGTTGTGGCAGGCCGCACCGAATACAATTATTATGATTGGCTAATGTTGTGACAGGCCGCACCAAATACAATTAATATGATTGGCTAATGTTGTGAAAGGCCGCACTGAATACAATTATTATGATTGGCTAATTTTGTGGCAAGGCAACAGCCGCATAAATTTCCAGCTAAACATTACTGTAGATATACCACAAAAATCATGACGACTGGTAAACCCTGGATACATCGAGATTTGACTTGGACTTGGAGGTTATTTACTTGAAACTTGAATTGACCTGCCAGTTGGTGGCTTGCCAACGAGTCTGAGTATAACTGTAACCATTTTAACATCGTGTGTGCGTGCGTGCGTGCGTGCGTGCGTGCGTGCGTGCGTGTGTGCCAGTTGTGCGTCTGTGTCCGTTTATGTCCGTTTTGTGTCCGTTTTTTCTTCCGTGCGTTCGCATATGGTGTTACGTTATAGTGAAAAGATAGACACACCTCACAAGGTAACACAAACGTTATGGTAAAACGGGCACCGTTTCGAAGTAGAACATCACGCTGAACTATTACGATAGTATTTGCGTCCGCAAGTATGACAGGTCTAGACGGCTGATGCACGCGACTCACCTGGGTCTGTAGATATTTCGATAGGATCATGTACATGAAGAAACTCTACAGAGGAAAACAAGACGACCAATGTTAGAAATGTTGCGTCGGGTAAGTACAATGCAGAGTTACTGCTGTAGGGACTCTGATTTTCCGTTTTAAAAAAGGCAAATTCCGTTTCAATTATGAACTTTCCTTTTTGAAAAGGCAAATTCCGTTTGAAATGAGTATATAAAAGCAAGTTTTTGTTTTTCACTAAAGGCATATTCTGCTAAAAAAAACATAGGCATATTCTGAAAAAATAATATTTACATTTTGCGCATCGACTCGCGGCGAAAACGTTAGAGTAGGGTGGGACAAGGAGCCCACCTTAAGGGAAAATTATTATAGTTATTCATAAGCTTATTATTTTGAGGTATTAATAAAAGTTAATATTGACAACAATAACAGTGCGTAAATATTAATAAAATATATTGTCCAAAGGGGGCTTCTTGCTCTGGGGGCAAGAAGTCCTATGGAGCAGGAAATCCCCGGTGGAGTATTGCCCCATAGCAGTTAGTCTTTCTCCATTGTATGAAATATGAAAACTGAAATGAAACAAACTATTACTAAATGTAAAACAACCGAATTGTGTTTCATTGGATCCAAACAGGTAAAACAAATGAACAATTTACTTGTCTCGGACTTGTTAGGGCAGATAAAACAACGCACTCCTGACGTGCAGTCATTCCACAAATGACACTGTGCAAACATCTCCCGAGCCGAGGTCTACAATTCACGAAGGGCTCGCCGCATGTCACATACGACCATTCTTCCACATCGTCGACGGTGATGACGCGTCATCTTGTTTCTTGTTTCTTTACTGCGTCCTTAGTTCCGTTCTGTGTCCCTCGTCTAGCTGTCACGCAGTGACTTCCCCTTTAGCTTCTCCTTCCATGTTGCTAATTCATGATCAACGAGTTCGACTTGTGTTTCATATGTTCCAGTTTATTACGAACAATTCATTAGGAACAATGTACATTTAAATGGATGTAGATTCTACGTTGCGGCACGTTGGTAACCAAGGACAACGCGTGTAGCGTAGTAATACGCACGTATTAATTAAGTAATACGGTGTACTCCAAATTGTCACGTACCAACTATACGAAATGTTAGATCGTACATTGGAAAACGAGTAGCTTTTCATCAACGTAATTAATTGACTAAATCATGTGGGGGCGTCTTGCCCCACAAGAGACAGACAGCAAGCGGACATAGTGTTGGAAATACGGGTGGGGGAGGGCATTTTACCCCACCGAGGCTCCTTGATAAAATGCTGAAAAACTGATTTTCTATGATTCACCAATAAGGCGTACATATAGATATTATTGAAGTAGGGTTTGAATAACTTGTTATTTACAGCAGATGGGCAAAAGTGAATTTTGTTTAGCCAGCATGTTGCTCTTAGCATTAATTAATCTAACTTTTGTTTGAATGTCGGCCTCATCAGATCAATCTTTACAAATAATGAAGTGGCAAAGTTTAACTTCATTCTTCCTAATGACATTTCTCTAGCAAGATTTGCGTTTCTAGAATCAAAGAATAGGATCAGAGATTTGGAGGCTTTATGTTGAACATTTTATTCACAACCGTACATGTAACAATAGTCAAATCACGTTTGCAGTCCATTACCGGAAGGGGCGAACAAAAGTATCTAATCTGCATAAATCAGGTGATTGACCACCGTTGTCCCAAGACTACAACCAAAGGTTTTGTGTGCAGTTATACACTCAAGTTGTCCATATAAACGTTAAACAGTAATGGGGATAATTACCCTCCTTGCTTAACACAGTTACCCACAGGGAAGAATTCCGAGTAAGTAGATCCCACCGGACACATACACTTTGGTTATTGTACTCATTGCAGATCACTTTTAAAAGGTATTTAGGTACGTAACGTTTTGCTAGTTTTGTTATAAGCTGATGCCGATTGACTCGGTCAAATGTTTTTGAAGCATCTAGAAAAGCTTCATCACAACGACTGTCTTGTACACTATTAAACATATTCTCATAGTGTTGCTTCCACATTGATCCCATGTTGTCGTCGTCATGTACACAGTATAATGAACATTATATCACAATTTCAGTGATATTAAAGAAGTCTTAATTGTGGCCCAATAAAATTTACAAAGGCTTCATGATTTTATTTGACAATGGCATACTTACTAGAGCCCCGGGAATAAAGATCACCAGGTAGCGCCCTGCCAGCCTGGCAAAGACAGAAAGTGACAACTTGATCAGCGTAACCGTTTGTACCAATATAACATTATATATTTATAATATAAAAATGACGGAAACATGCAAAAAATTTCCAGAATGTAACTGTAAATATCAGGACCGAAAATACGTTTAGTATGAACTGTAGTCATGTGAAGAAGCCTTATGCCACACCTCCTTGAAATGTGGAATGTTAAAAGTAAAAAAACATGTATCGTTATGATAATATGTACTGCATCATTATAGTAAATTAACTAAGCAGCGTTATTTGTAAGGTAAACTCTAATGCGTCCCCGTAATAACACGTAAAATCATATGTATGTTTTTGGTTGTAGAATATAGCAACAATAACATATGTTTGGATAAAAATATACGACAGCTAGTGTTAATCAACCTTCCAAACAGTTAACTTTTCATGTAAATATATAAACCTTGAGACTTCTGGGTTCTGTCCAATCAAAAGAAGGATACTTGTTGTGTTGAGATAGATGGCGATACACGGCATTAGAGCCAGAAGGAACAGGTACACCGCTACAACAGATAACGGAGATGTGTGAATCGTGTGTTCCATAACATTAGAGCCAACTGGAATATATCAGAACTGTTCTACAGCAGCAAGATGTACACATCTACAAAATGACAACGGGAATGTCGATGTAAATTAAGCATATAACGGCATTAGAGCCAGTAGCGAGATATAGGCCAACGTCGCTACAAGGGACGACGGAGAAATAAATACGGAACTGTAGCAAGGAACAGTGGACTCTGTTAAGAAATGATAACAGATTCAGCCGTTTAGTTCAATCATAATATATTGGCTGTTATTACCTATTCCAGCTGCGCTGTATTAAAACGCACCGCTTAATCGAGTCAGTCGCATGATATAATCAATTTGCTCCGGCCCAAAATGAGTCAGTTAAGCGGAATCGAGTGTATTGGTGATCTCTGCCAGTTGTTTTATAAATAAGATTATATTCCAAATGCACTGATCTAAGCGGTTTCCACTACATATGTCTATGAAGATTTTGAATATATTTGGGGAAATAACTGTTTCGAACTGAGAGATGGGGGCTTGCTAAATAATGTTGTGTTAACGGGTTGGCTTTATTCACCGGCACCTTTCTACAACATATGTTTTTTAGAAGTATGTGATACCTACCTTTCTGTACATATATGCCAACCATCTTTTTGTTTTTACTTCCAAACGACTGCAAAAAAGAATGTATACATATCGTTGAAATATCCGCACACACGCACGCACACACGTACGCACAAACGCACGCACGCACGCACGCCCGCACACATTAAAACAAAAGGTTGGTTTGACAGTTCGTTTTGAAGATTCCCTGCCTTATTACTTGCTTATTTTGTTATCTAAAATATTATTATTACGTACCACTGTTACATACCATTATTCTTTCAGGAAAAATACACCTTTCCTATAGTCGTATGCCAATGAAGGGTCCAGGTCACTTTAAAGTGTAAAAAACAGATTAAAAAAATGAGCTTTCCAAAAATAGTTTTCATTTCAGAAAGCTATTATTTTTAATTCACTATTGATAATTCACCATTTGAAGTGTGTTATGCTAAAGTAAACTTTCTAATGTGTGTCACAAACAATGATGTAGGCCCCTACAATTGCTGCTCCTACTCAAACTTATTTTGTATGTTAATGAACACATTTTTATTATTATGCCCGATATCAAGCTCCCGTACCAATATTTCAATAATACAAATTAATGATTTTCAAAAAAAATTTAGAAAGCAGAGTATAATAAAATGTATGACGAATGTACTATTTCACAGTAGTTATATGAATAAGTGCCTTTACTTTTGATGCTGTCCAACAAATTGTCAACCTTTAACTGGTTACGTCCGGTACAAAAATTTTGCTATGGATTGAGACATAAGTAATGAAACTAATTACTTCAAAATAAAAAAGGTAAATATCAATAGCTGTTGTATATATGAATGCTTTATCATGGGATGCTATCAATAACACATCAAGATAAATCCATCTAGTCGAATGTTCAGCATTTCACCGGAACTGTCACACCATGTACCAAGCTAATCAACTGTCGCCAAAACATTTCAACTAAGGTCCGTTAGGAAGATAATATTTGTTTATATTGCTCTCTTACAATGGAAATAATGAAATAAAGAAATGTTTTACAAGGAATATATTCCACGGAAAATTATCTGACACAATGAACTCACAAAGATACGCCGGGATACAAGAGATCAATGGCAACCTTAATGAAGACATATTATACGCCGCGATACAAGAGCTCAATGGCAACCTTAATGAAGACATATTATACGCCGGGATACAAGAGATCAATGGCAACCTTAATGAAGACATATTATACGCCGTGATACAAGAGGTCAATGGCAACCTTAATGAAGACATATTATGCGCCGTGATACAAGAGATCAATGGCAACCTTAATGAAGACATATTATACGCCGCGATACAAGAGGTCAATGGCAACCTTAATGAAGACATATTATACGCCGGGATACAAGAGATCAATGGCAACCTTAATGAAGACATATTATACGCCGTGATACAAGAGATGAATGGCAACCTTAATGAAGACATATTATACGCCGTGATACAAGAGATCAATGGCAACCTTAATGAAGACATATTATACGCCGCGATACAAGAGATCAATGGCAACCTTAATGAAGATATATTATACGCCGCGATAAAAGAGGTCAGTGGCAACCTTAATGAAGACATATTATGTACTGTGCAAATGAACATTATAGAAAAACAATTTGTGAAGCAATATTAAAGAAATCGAATCTGCCTAGATGTCAACAAAAACACCATAACACTGCATCCACACGTATAATGTAGTTTTGGATGTAATGAGGACATTATGTACTGTACAAATGAACTTTATAGAAAATATGTTGTGAAGCAACATTAAAGAAATCTAGTCCGCCTAGATGTCACAAATAAAAACACCGTAACACTGTAACCAAACGTAGAATTTAGTTTTCCGTGTAACTATATCATATGATTTAAGTTGGAATGCACATTTAGATGAAACAGTTGCAAAGGCAAGAAAAAGGGTGAATATGATCTATCAGTTGAAACGTGCTGGAATCAATCAAATAGATTTGGTTAGAATGTATGTATCTGTGATCAGACCAGTAGTTAAATATGCTTGTCTGGTATGGCACACGAACTTGCCTAAATATGTATCTGACAATATCGAGATAATCCAAAACTATATTTCCTGGTTTTATGTACAAGCATATTCTGCAGATGATAAACATACCAACGCTGCACGATTGGCGCAATAAATGTATAAAGCGTATTTCGGTAGAATGAGGCGTGGTGACCACAAACTGAATAAGCTACTACCGGACATTCGAATGGTTTCATATGCTCTGAAATCATTTAACGAGCTACCCGTTCCAACGGCTAACACATATCACTACAAAAACCCGTTAATACTATGGTCTTTGGTACACTGTCAAAACACTTAAATGGTTTATCAGGTGTGTTTTAACATATAATTTTAATACCTAAAGTAATTTATTTATTGTCATTTTAATGTAATTTAATTATGTTGATTATAATGAACTGTGTTAATGTAATTATAATGATACTGTCAGTTTTAATATAAAGTGCCTTCTACTGAGTGTGTTGCGTTCATGGCTCGTTTTAGCGAATGTATACATATATACGTGTATACGTATTTACATATATACATATACATATATATATATATATTTATATATATATATATATATATATATATATATATATATATATATATATATATATATATATATATATATATATATATATATATATATATATAAATATATATATATATATATATACATATATACATATAAACATATATACATATATACATATACATATATACGTATATACGTATTTACATATATACATATATATATATATATATATATATATATATACATATATACATATATACATATTTACGCACACACACACACATATATATATATATATATATATATATATATATATATATATATATATATATATATATATATATACTCTATGTCCTTAGTGAGTTTTTGGATCTAAACAAAGAAACGTAAGAATTGTAATGCTTAGACTATGTATTTTACATAGAATATAAAAAATGGCCTCTCCCAAGCCAACTGTCAGACACTTTTGGAGAATGGACCTGATGATAACAGTGAATACATAGTAGCTGCTTAGAAACTGTTCATACCGATGCACACCATCAAAGCGCATGTTAACAAAATAATAATTCAGTGAGACATACTTAACACGAACAACTATGTTTCTATTACACGGCGCGTATTACATTATAAGTTTTTGATTATCTCACCTGTGCGAAGAACGTATCACACCCCGTTCCCAAGCCTTGAGCGGTGGCCACACACGTGACGTTGATAACCTTTGTCGTGAAAATCAATTAATAGTAATTACTGTGATGAAGAGGGTCACAAAATAATATGTTTCTATGTAACGTTTGCGTGTCACGACGACGACGACGCCGACAGCAACAACAATAGTAATAACAACAACAGCAATAATAACAACTACAACAACAGTCATAATGATAACAACAATTCCATAGCGCCTACATTTTCAGGAACCAAAACTCAGAGGCGCAACAAACCAGTATTCGTAAACACAACAGGGACGCACTAAATTTTCCATCGGAGCGAGGAAAAGCATTTTTCAAAAAAATATGTCTAGATTTTTTTGGAACGTAGGCGTAGTTTCATGTGATTTTAAGGAGTTTATTTTATAAGCATCATAATCTCGTCATTCCAGTAAAGATGCATAAGTAGTTGTGACATGTGGTCTACTCACACTAATCGCGAGTGCAGCGCCATCGAATTGTATTGGATCTTTCAAGTGCCCAACCATCATTAACGAGATTGGGCCCATCCACATTTGTGTGATATTCGTCAGTACCTTAATGGAGAAGAAGCGCACGACACATAATACATGTATATACTTTTGTGCGAACTGTTTGTGGACTATGTTGCGACAGTTCAAGCTTCTGAGTGACATCTTTCTGGGTAAGTCGGTGGACTACTTCGCCGTTAGAACTGGTCGATCGTTAACATAGATCGTGTCGTATCAAGAAAAACCGACACACGTCCTTTGCAGAAAATCTCCGAGACTAGAATCTCATAATATATATTGATGACGAAACTGCACATTACACTTTCCCTACATTCGCCAACTGGATAGTATAACTTGCATTGTTCTTTGTGTGTGTGCTAACTCAGTAGTGATTGCAACTGTATTGGGTACATACCTGATCAGCACCTCTTTTTTTGAATTATAACTAACTAGTTTCTACTCATAGCATTGTGTTTCTATGAAATAGGCTCATGAATCTGAATAAACACAATAAAAAATGGATTAATGATGTTCAATCATAACCTGAAAACATATTACATAAATTACATATCCTTCAAATGTATGGCGATTTCGTTTGAAATGTGACTATAACCTCAACAAAGTGTCACCTACTATGGCCCAAGCCAGTCGGAACATGTCACGTAGAGAGGATAGCATCCCTGCCGGGAAGATTGCTTTGCAACAACGCGGACTAGCCCAATTACTCTTTGACTTCGGGACATCTCCTTGGCTGACGTCGTAACTTGTTGAAGTGTGGAAATGTTTCACTGTCCGTCTTGCTCCTGTGAGTATTTGAACAAACAAGGTGGTTGACGCGGCAATACCGCACAAATTTTGTAAGTAAGCAATAATTGCTTTCGATTAGCGATCTGTGTGACGGGTTGCGACTTTTTTGTTATTCATTTACGGAAGGTAATTTAGTATTAATTAGCTAAAGGAAATATCACACAATTTGTCTACAGCTAAATTAAATCACACAACACCCGTACTTAACATCATAACAATGACGCTTCTAACATTGAGATATAATATACAAGAAAATAAGAGGGATCCGTCGATTATTATTATAAAATTAACACCAACAACATAACATTTTTATTACTACTATCGATGGAATATGTATTGATATTACTTAGTCTGATTTCGTAAGCTGAAATGAACTGACCTGTTCGGATGGAGTGAAGACGTGATTGTTTCTGCGATTTGTCTTCGTCTCCCGGCATATCGACGTATTTTCACCCCCGTCAGCGCCACTTCCTGAAAGTAATCATGATGGTACATTATTACTTCAAGAAATGTAGCCATCGCTCTTACTGAGGGGAAGTAAACAGCTGCTGGAGGAAAATAACATAACTATCGTTGGGGGTATCACAGTAAAGGTAGGGGGTCCGGGGGCATGGTCCACCGGATTTTTTTTCAAAGTTAGACGTCATTTCGTGCATTCTAAAACAATATGTAAGTATTTATCGGCAAGGTCTTTTCAGGATATAGAACAGAGCCACCAGCGTACCATGCATTCATTCATTTATAGTTATTGTTAAGGGGTTGGGTGTGAGTGTTTGTGGACTAAAACAAATTTATGAAATTAAGTTTTGTTCTTATGATTACAAACCTAGACATCAACTGAATAATTTAAAACAACTAATTCAAAATGTTAGTTCCGGCAATCCAACACATTATTTACATAACAATGTATATTTCATAAATCAATGACGCCTAAATCATCAGTTGGATGCCATAGTAACCAACCGTTAAACTTTATTTAAAGCATAGTCAAACAAGTACAGTGGTACAGTGTACAGCACAGTTATTTATGCTGTTGAATTCGTCGAGGATGGCGTCGGGCAAACTCATCAATTACAGATGCGGTACAAATTGGCACATCACGATGCAGGTGCATCAGCGCGACGCTCGTTACCTCATATTGAGCGCAGACATGTTTGTATGTAAGTCCACTGTGTAACCATTTGCTTGAACATCTTGTCACAGGCAATGTGCAAAAAATTCACAGAAGCACCCTGATATTTAGAAAACTATTGTTTGCAACGGACAGAGCGAGTGACTGAGAGTTGGGGGAGGCACTTCTTGCCACACCCCTGCACCTGCAGTTCCCATTTAACAGTCCAGCTGTGCAACTGGCTGTTCACTCTATCAGCATGGGGGTCCTCTGTGTAAGAATCACCAAGCGTGGTGAAATTGGACTTTACGTCGTCTGGTGGCAGGGTGACTAAGACAGACGGTACCAAACTTAAGCCCAGCATGGCCGTTCGATGGTGAGAACTGAACCTTGTATGCACTTCTGAGAGGAAATAATCGAAAATTGGCACGGAGATACAGCGACGGTAGTATGTTGATATATCATCAGCAGGAATGTTGTTGCGGTGTTCTAGTCGACCGTATCGCCTTGACAGCAGCACCTAGAGTACTGCACACTTCTTTAACTTCATGATACCATTCGTCGTCGTGTTGTCAATGTTGTTTCGAACATCTTGCAATGCACTCACAACCTGTCTACACCACGACCTTTGCTTCGGCCTGCAGGCTACAGGTGAGAATTCTCAAATACCCAATGTACTTGTTGGTGATGACTAGGCGCTGAACCCGGCGAGTGCGACACAGATCGTGAAGATTGTTCTTGGTACTCAGGGGCTGTGTGTCATTAATTGCCTTTTCCAGCGCCTGATGATGTTTGTGATGCCCTCCAGTATATAGCACGGTCGACTACCACCATTTTGCGAATCAGCGTAACCTATCGTAAGATTTTCACTACAACCAAGTTCAAGGCAATGCTCAGTGTAGGCGTATATGATGATGTATGCAGCTCCCTTTCTTGTCACTGCCATGTTGGACGAACCAACATAGCACTGACCACGCATCAGTTTCGGATCAACGCTTTAACTGTTGAAGGACGCTAGAATCGTAGCTGCGAAAGCTTGTCGTGTAATGCCAATGTCATACTCAATGAGGCATTCCTGTAGTAACATCGTATCGGGATCTACGTATCGCAGAACAAGGCCATGTTGGGCACGGAACGATAGCAGCAGTATTTTATACTAGATTCGTTGCTTCATATGGAGCCAGTGAAGCTTCATTAGCGCCGGGGTGATATGCTCTTGTATATTGCAGCGGACTACCAGTCGAGCTGCTGAGTTTTCCACTCTTTGTAGTTTGGTGATAAGGCAGTCAGGAATGCCGAACAGGAGCATTCACGTGGTCGAGTCTTCCAATCCCCATGGAATGTATTATTTTAACCGCGGCTTTCTCTGTCAGACAAATCCGGATGGAAGCGATGTTCCGCAGATGATACTATGGGTGCGGTATATGTGTTGCACGTGACAAACCATGGCAATTTCGGCATCAAACGCAATGCCGATGTTGTAAACACTTGGACTGGGGATGACGTCACAGTCTCCGATCTTCCTCATAGTGCTGTTGTGTTTCTTCTGAATGTTGCGGGACACTTGGACGAGCGCAACCGTTTTGTCATCGTTAACTTCGAGTAGGTTGGCGTTTATCCCGCGCGGACGACGTTGACGCATTGTTCGGTTCTGCCCAACGATGACTGTCTGTCATCAGTGATGTTGAATTCGATGTGTGCCGTCTGCATAATTATAGGTGGTAGTTCAAGTGGTGTAGTCTGATGATGTCGCCGATTGGGGCCGTGTAGATGGTGAATAGCAGAGGCTCCAGTGCCGAGCCTTGGGGGACACCAAAAGCGAATTTTTGAGCGGATCCACGCTATCGCAGAGCTAGTCCCGTCGATGCGCTTCTCTAAACGAGTGATCAGGATATCGTGGTCGACGGTGTCGAATGCGGCGGACATGTCGAGTAGTACGAATATCACCCCTTGCCGCCTGTCTAATGCATGAACAATGTCATTCTGCACGAGCACTAGCGCAGTTTCTGTTGAATGGTAGGGCCTGTAGGCCGACTGGTTCCGGTCAAGTAGGTCGGTCTAATTGACGTACATATATAATTGAGGGGTTTTGTCCTGCCCCTTAAGGGTCATTAATGTCAATGAGGGGTAATTGCTAACATTCAAAGAGGCAAACACGACTAAACTGCAATGGTCCCACATACCTAATGGACGATTAGGAATGTTGATGAGCATTCAACAAGACAATATTTACGACTACAACTACACCAGTGTGCAGGCTAGAAGACGCACAACATACGCTTTCAAAGGAACGCTTCACCAATGTGAATTACTGGCTGTGTTTCTAGACAGTCTGCCTCGAGTCAGATTAGTTATGTTTAATGCTGGCACGAACGAAGTTACCTTGGTTGAATTTGTATGCATATTATCATCATTATTATATTGTGGAGGGTTACCCCGATGTTATGCGGTTCTATCGTCTCCCTTTTAAGGCCGGCAGATTTTACCATCGAGCGGTTGATGATATATTACCAGTGGAACTCCCTGCGGAACTCACGCGAAACTCCCGCAGAAGGTCCCATGGAACTCCGTGGAATTTCGGCAGAAGTCCGGCGGACGGTGTGTAAAAGCCAAAACATTTTACACTATTTTTGACTTTATTCTCATTGGCTGTCGCCGTCTTTCCCATATGTAACGACACCGTTTTGGTCGCAGGCTCGATTTTCATATAAGACAAACTTTTCGTTCTCTTTTTCTTATGATTTCTTTTGACATTTAACTTCAAACAGCTAACATAGCAGTTGTTTATTTCAGAGTTTTCCCTCTTTTGAATTAGTGAGTCCATGACAGGTTTTTCCTGTCATTCCCTTCATGGGAGTGATTACTTCCCCTGGCATAAACACCATATAGAAGGGAACAGCGGCTATTAGTGTATTTTACGAAAGACACAAGCAAAGTGGCTTGAACGAATTTGCCCACGTTTCGAAACGGCGGAGGTGGAATCGAAAAGGCGGAGGTGGAATCGAACTGCCGTCCTCTCTAGCGACAAGCGGGTGCTCTAACCATTATAACATCGCTCCCAACCCTATATTTGATCTTAGGGCATTTATTTGTCAGAATATATATATATATATATATATATATATTTATATATATATATATATATATATATATATATATATATATATATATATATATATATATATATATATATATATATATATATATATATATATATATATATATATATATATATATATATATATATATATATATATATATTTATATATGTATATATTTGTGTTATTTTCTGCAATGCTATCAGTTCATATCCGCTTGTCCAAGACTACTCCACGTGTGGCGTCTTGAGCTGGGCATAGCTAGCCGTAAGACTATCGTAGTGGGGTGCTTATACATTAAGAAGAATACACATTATTGTTGTAGCGCTCGTAAAATATCCAGTAATATTAACGTGAATCTTTAACCCATTAGACCCCACAACGGCCGCGGCCGGCCGCTGTGTGCAGTCATGGAACGGCCGCCGCCGGCCGCATACAGGACCCTCTATTAAAAAAATCCTGGCGAATAACTACTGAACTAAATGCTACCAAATGTTGCCACACCCTAGCGGATACATTTTGCAATGTGAAGTGCCGGCAATAAACACATGACAGCTTGAAGCTAAATGTCATTGAATGTATTATGGTGAAGTGCTATTTTTAGTTGTAGTTATATTTCGGTAGTAATTGCATTAAAGCGAAACAAAAGTCATGGTTTTGGGGTTACGCACTTAAAAAAGATAATAAAGACTAATCTAAAAACTAATGTGGAACTAAAATCAAAGTATATCACGCCTGTGCTTTACTCTGAATTCGTTCTAAAAGTGAGATATTCCGGTCATTTCTCCAATTGACTGAGTGCTGACAGGTTAACCAGCGCGACCAATAAGTGCACCCGCAGTTCTATGAAAATCGGGTGAACTAGACTAGTAATTGCATTAAAGCGAAATAAAAGTCATGGGTTACGCACTTAAAAAACATAATAAAGACTAATCTAAAACATTGTAAACAAATTGTATTGCGTGAGGCCGGCATATACAGAACCAACACAACGTCTCAAACAAACGTGCTATTTTGTCAGAATGAGGACTAGTTTGTAAACAAATGCCAACATTTGTTACGTAATTTGTGTTTTGGACGCAAACAGCAAGGCCATATCCCATTGACAACGTGCAAGACAACCGGGACGACGTGCGGGAAACTGAGTCGGTGCTGGACAACCGTGACTATATGTGGAAGAACTGGGACGTCGTGCGTGACGACATGCGGGACGTCGTGCAAGACAACCGGGACGTCTTGTGGGACAACCGGGACACAGTGGGGTGGGTCTCAGTGCGGCACAACCGGGTTGGAGAGCGCGAGTCGTGTCGTCCACAGCCTCACTGAGGGGAGCGTTGAGTGCCAGTCGATTCCAAAGGAAAAACAGGTGCTGTCTGCGTTATCAATTACTCTACGCCAAACATCCACTATCTGACAGAAATAACGGTTGCGAAAACCAATTAGTTTGGTAAATAATGTAAACTGTCACCGATGATTTAGTTTGAAATCGTGTTTCGCTTGATGATATAATCATTCCGCCCTGAAATGCCAAATTTCACTTATGTGCCGCCGCCGACGGAGCAGGGACTCGATGCTTTCGGGGCTGCCATGGCAAAGAGCTCTTGGGAGGAATATGTATGCTCCGGAGAGGCTTGTCCCAGAGAATGGCTGCTGGTGCACTGGGAGTGAGTTATACGTGATTTCCAGGGCATGGAATCACTCCCAAGAGTCAGATCGAGTGAACATACAACATGGCGGTGATTAGCAAAGGACAACAGTACGTCGACCGGACCGATACCTGATTACGTATGTACGCAGAAATCGAACGTTGAGTGCTACAGTTCTTCAGCTATTGCCTTCTTCAGATAGTGTTTAACAGATTCAATGCAGCTGGCCTGAGAGCGAGAAGACCAGCGTGCGACTTCTACTGACAGACAGACATCGACAACACAGGCTTGAATGGTGTAGAGCATATATGAAAACTGTTCGGCCCTAATAGGCCTAATCTGGGCGTTTTACGATGTATTGTTTCATGAATCAACAACGGACCCCAAAATACCAATAACATAATATAGAAGTGTAGACAAGCACCGTGTATAAATAGGAAAATCAAACTAGTCACAAAACGTAAGCAAAGAGTCGACATAGGCACGCAGGCACGCACGCACGCACGCACGCACGCACGCACGCACGCACGCACGCACGCACGCTCGCTCGCTCGCTCGCATGCATGCACGCACTTTTGTGAAGAGCCAATGACAACACGTGGATTCTGGAGATGCACAAACGAGATATATTTTGTATGTTTGTGCTGATTCGCCTAATATAATTTGGTCCTTTAACCCAGTTCTCAAGTCGACTAAACCCGCCCACAGACAGCCAAACCCAGCCCAAAATAACAGCGTATGTTAATCCAAGCTGCTGAGGTCTAAAGGTTTAACCCAACAGCTGAAGCGCTATGCGATTAGTACACCAACTTTAAGGAAAGTCAGATGACACAATTAAAAACCGTGTTTCCCAATGACCAACTCAAGTCTGTCTATTCGCACATAAATGGCAACCTACTGCAAGAACAAAACGCAAGCATATCAGCAATATCTGACATTGTCATTGATATAGACGGGGTGCTGAATTATTTCACAGCGTCAACCGACGAGGTTCCAGCCATAGTTCGCCAACTTGGCGCCAACGATTTAAATTGTCTCCTGCCCTCAGTGAACTAGTTCATAAATCAATTGACGTCACATTATTTGGAAACGCGTTAACGTTGTTCCCATTTTCAAGAAACCATACCGGTCCTTAAAGTCAAATTATTTCCCGCCCCCTAACGTCCACGTGTATCAAAACTGTTGAACACATAATACAATGTATCCTCTAACATCATACACCAATCTGATCATTACTCAATCTTAAAACACAAATAACATAGATCCCGTAGAAAACATTACGCATATTCTCAATCAAGAACACATTAATAAAATAATAAATCCCAGGTTGATATAAAAATAATGGATTCCTCAAAATCATTTGAAACCGTAACCATAATTTTTATTTTATTATAAATTAATTAAACATATATGGTTTTCATAATAATACACACACCTGGATCACTAAATGTCTTGTGGCGTGAACATATGTTCGTTGTCGGTGGAAAACACTCGACTTGGATCGATGTTGTTTCAGACGTATCTCAGGGTACAGTGCTGTAGCCGTTGGCTACCCCACAACATTCATTCTGCAGTCCGTATGTTTAAAAAAGATAAAAGTGAGTTTGATTTACAAGAACCCCATAAAGAAGTAAGAACATGGGTGAAATGGGAACACGACTGTTCCCACTGTTCCCATGTAATTACAGTGGGAGATCCAAAACTATAAAAGCTGACAATCTAGAAGTTTGTATCACCAACAATCTCACAACCCTGCCATTTTGAATCCTTAGGAATGTTGGTCAGCATTCACTTAAAATACGCCATGCAGTAACACTAGGGTGATGCTTCATTCACAAAACTGATGTTTTGGTGCGTATATTTCTTTGCATACAAACACGAGTTTCTAGTTGTTCCTAGTTCTTTCCAGCACGCACTTGGCAAAGTTCCACTGACTGACTAGTCTGTATGTTGTGGATACTCTTATTGTATGGTGCTTCGAGGTCTCATTCAACTATCCAGCCTTTTTCAGCATATTACTGTATATGCTGGCATTGAGGGTGGTCACTGCCAGGGTGCATGTCGTCCTCAATGGTTGTTTGACGTCTCCAATTAAATGAGACGGGACCGATATTAACGTGATCATCCAAGTCCCAAGAGATACACAGTCTCCAATGTTGAGAGCCAAATTGTTTACACAAAACATGTCCGGTCCAGGCCTTGAACTCAGAATTCTGTCACGTCAAAGTGCGGATGTGGTAACCACTACACTACCGCACCTCTCACGTTACTGCAGTCTACGACAGAAAATCATATTGTCAGCTTCCTGTAAGGCAAAGTCAGAACTAAATTGATGAAAGGACAGAAGAAGACACAGCTTAAAGGCCGCAACATAGTGTACAATGACTAAATATTCGTAATGAATAAAGTTGGTAATCCAATTAACCCGCTTCATGTGTTAATGGCGAGGTTCAGAGCACCAAACTTAAACTAAGAGTACTCCTCCCGGAAACCAACTCCGTCCGCGGGAGCGAGAATCAGACACGACCACTCAGCAAGTCCACGACAGGCTACACATGTACCCCGTGTGGGATCTTCTTCCTCTGGCATAGACGCAGTGTAGAAGAGACTAACGGGTTTTACTGTCTCTTTCGAAAAGCACAAGCAAAATGGGGTGAATTAAATTAGAATCGAACCTCCGTCCTCTCGATCGATAATCGGGTGCTCTAACCACTAAACCACTGTACTCCGTCTACGCCTAGTATACATTAATTAAAACGTTTGATATATAATTATATAAGTCAACACAACTGTTCTTACGTAATTATGAGGCATTATAAGGAGTTATACAACGAATGTTGTAAAACGAGGCAGCCAAACACACGTAATATCGCTCGTGTCTGCGGCACTCGTGATGTTATCTGGTAACACTCTCGTGTCATCAACAAAAGTGTATTATTCCCTAATTATACAACGGGTAGCCGTGCTGATAACAAACAACGGGTAGCCGTGCTGATAAAAAACAACGGGTAGCCGAGCTGATATCCACTCGACGTTCGCAAACGTATATTTATCATAGGATTCTCATAATTAAGTAGCCGTGCATTATCTGAATGGACATATCACGGTAATAACACAATGTTATCTGGATATATATATTACCCTGACACGCTGTCATCGGATCATAAATGACAATTGCTAACTCATGATCCCGACCTATGATAGGAATTATTTCAGCCCTTAA
>OY759269.1:42255738-42318238 GCA_963662155.1 Lamellibrachia columna | reverse complement strand
CCCGCCCGCCCGCCCGCCCGCCCGCCCGCCCGCCCGCCCGCCCGCCCGCCCGCCCGCCCGCCCGCCCGCCCGCCCGCCCGCCCGCCCGCCCGCCCGCCCGCCCGCCCGCCCGCCCGCCCGCCCGCCCGCCCGCCCGCCCGCCCGCCCGCCCGCCCGCCCGCCCGCCCGCCCGCCCGCCCGCCCGCCCGCCCGCCCGCCCGCCCGCCCGCCCGCCCGCCCGCCCGCCCGCCCGCCCGCCCGCCCGCCCGCCCGCCCGCCCGCCCGCCCGCCCGCCCGCCCGCCCGCCCGCCCGCCCGCCCGCCCGCCCGCCCGCCCGCCCGCCCGCCCGCCCGCCCGCCCGCCCGCCCGCCCGCCCGCCTCTGGATTAGTGTACGTATTTAAAAATGGTTCGTAGCAGGTGCGTCTTCAGCACAGCCTTTAACGCGGCAAATATATTGCTTCTCTAACTGTAAATAGCTCTAATATGTCAGCCAGTGATGAAAATAAATCGATAGACTCGGCGCATAATGTCCACATTTGTCATGGAACCACTGGCAATATTATGGGCATTGAAGCCAATCCTCAGTATGTGGGTATTTGGGCAATTCGCTGCCGTCGCAGTAAATTGAACCCGGAACGCAATAGTTGATTATGTAGCTGGGGTGCGTTTGTGGGATATGCCAAGGGTGCGGTTTAAGATAAATGACAAGGGATAGATATTACAAAAGAAATAAAAATGGAGAAATATATAGATGGGTTGAGAGAGAGGGAGACAGCAAAAGACAAAGAGAGACAGAGAGAGACAAAGGGGGAAAGAAGGAGACAGAGGGAGAAAGCGGGAGACGGAAGGAGAGAAAGGGGACATAAGGAAACCGAGGGCGAGATATGAAGACAGAGTGAGCGACAGGGGAAGAAATAGTGAGACATAGGGAAGCAGGAGAGAGAGATAGGGCCACAGAAGGAACCATAGGGAGACAGAGAGCGACATGGGGAGAGAGAGGGAGACAGGGAGACAGGGAGACACAGGGAGGCAGAGAGTGACATGGGGAGACATATGGAGATATAGGGAGAAAGTGCAGACAGGGAGAGACAAAGGGAGAAGTGTGAAACAGGGGGAGATAGAGGGAAACATAAGTAGACAAGGAAGACAGATAGGTGGAGACAGAGAGAGGCAGGGTGAGATAGAGGGAGACAGAGGGAAACATTTGGAGACAGAGGGCGAAATGGAGAGAGAGATAGGGAGACATAGGGAGAAAGGGGAGAGAGAGAGGGAGAGAGAGAGGGAGGCAGGGGGAGACATATGGAGACATAGGCATATGGAGATAGGGGAGACAGGGCAGACAGGGGGAAACAGAGGGAGACTGAGAAAGAGAAGAGGGAAACGGGGGAGACAGAGGGAGGCAAAGGGAGGCAGGGAAGACAGATGTAGACAGAAGGAGAGAGGGAGGGGTACACGGAAGACGTGGGGCCGGGGGGGGACAGAGGGACACAACATAGGAGATAGAGGGCGACAGAGAGATATAAAGGGGAACAAGTGGAGACGGTGGGACACAGCAGAGAAAATAGAGGGATATATAAGGAAACAGAGAAAGTCAGTGGGAGACAGAGGGACAGAAAGAGAGAGAGAGATATAACGAGATAGAGAGAGATATAGAGAGAACGAGTGAGAGAGAGAGAGAGAGACAGAGAGAGAGAGAGAGACAGAGAGAGAGAGAGAGAGAGAGAGAGAGAGAGAGATAACGAGAGAGAGAAAGAAACAGAGAGAGAGAGAGAGAGAGAGAGAGAGAGAGAGAGAGAGATAGAGAGAGAGAATGAGAGAGAGAGAGATACAGAGGCAGGGGGAGAGAGTCAGAGGCAGCCGGATGGCGACATATGGAGGCAGGATGGGTGAGATGGGGGAGTTATGGGGGGTAGGGAGATAGAGGGGGAGACAGAGGGGAAAAGGGGAGACAAACAGAGAGATAGACAGGGGAGTGAGAGAGAGAGAGAGAGAGAGAGATACAGAGTGAGACAGAGAGAAACCGAGGGAGGAAGATGAAGACAAAGAGAGACGGCGGACTGATGGAGACAATGCGAGAGAGAAGGAGACAGAATGAGAGAGAGCGACAAAGGTAGACAATGGGATACGGGGAGACACTTTGAGAAGGGGGAGACAGGGAGAACGGCGGGATAGGGGGACAGTTAGACACAACAGGGGAGTAAGAAGTAGACAGGGAGATACTTGGGAAATATGGGGAGAATTAGGACACAGCAGCGGAAAAAGAAGGAGACATGGGAGACAGGGAAAGGCACAGACATGCATATGGAGACATGAGAGACAGAGGGAGACAGGGGAGACAAAGATAAACATAGGAATACAAAAGGATAAAAGCGGACACAGGGAACACGGGGGAGACAGTGGGACACTGCCGAGGAGACTGGGGGAGATAGATAGAGACAGAGGGGGAAAGAAGAAAACAGAGGGAGAAGAGGAGATAGAGGCAGACATATGCCGACAGAGATGCGGGGGGGAAGCAGGGGCAGCTCGAGGGAGACGGAAGGAGACAGGGGGGCAGAGGGAGACAGAAGGAGACTGAGAGCGAAAGGGGAGACGGTGGAGATAAGGGGAGACAGGGGGAGACGTATGCCGAAAGAGAGAGGGGCAGGTGGAGAAAGGGGACGGCAGACAGCAAATTTATCTCGAAACGCATAATTTGAATATAATGCGCTTTGCTGATTAGCGCATCCAATGCGTATTTCTTCTTAGTAGAATCAGAGTGCGTGAAAGAAATATAATGTTTGTATTTGGCAACATGTATACTGTCACACTTCATTGCATTGCATTAAGAATAACTCAACTCTCATTACACTTTAATATGTTTAGAGCAAGACACAAAGAAACCCATTAGTAGTATTGCATACGCGCATCTAACATTTGTTGCATGCCATTGTGATACTACATGTCATAAGTATCCTATTGGTCAGTCCTAGTACTGATATGTACATATGTGACGCAACTAGCTGTGACAACACGCTTGTCAATTGTACACTGTGCAGTACCACAGTCAGCAGTTCAACACAGGAGCGAAGATGTCGCCAACCCAACTAATGCTACAGGTAAGGTGACCGTCTCATTTTAAAACGTACACCAACAGAGAACAATCCAGCAGTTCAGTGGGGAAAGTAATCCAGTACTCAATTCACTCAAAAATTAAGCTACGCAACGATACAATCATAACATCGCATTGTTGCGTGTTTGTGCCCTTTCTATAATGTATTTTATTTGTTATTAAAAAAATGGATATGTTTAAAAAAAAAAACTGTGTTTTCCATGTGGGAGTAAGTGGGCCGTGATCGTACTCCTAGGTATAATGCGCTTAAACAAAGCACTATTTATATATATATATATATATATATATATATATATATATATATATATATATATATATATATATACAGCACAATCAACCGAATTAAGCACTGTTATACGTATGCACATTTAAAAAAAAAATTACACTGAAGATTGACTTTAAAAAAATCGATTTTTGTAAAGTTTGACCTATTAATATATATATATATATATATATATATATATATATATATATATATATATATATATATATATATATATATATATATATATATATATTCCATCATTAAAAATTAACATTATAACTGTGTACTAGAGCTGTAGTGATTATGTATTCTGGTTGTGTACTGAGGGTGTAGTAACTATGCATACCAGCTGTGTCCTGGTTGTACATTGACTAGGTATTATAGCTGTTTACTGGTATACAGTGACTTTGTATTATAGCTTTATACTGGTGTACAGTGACTTTTTATTATGGCTATATACTGGGGATGCAACGACTATGACTCCTAACCGTGTACTAGAGGTGTAGCGACTATCTGTTCTAATTCTGTACTGGGGGTACAGCGACAGTAAACTAAAAGTGACTATTTTGTATTCTAGCTGTGTACTGAGTGTTTAATAAATATGTATTATTATTGTGTAATGGGATGCAGTGATTATGTTATCTAGCTGTGCACTGAGAAAAACTGCTAAAAGTGCAGTTGTAAGTATGGTGATAATAAGAGTTAGGGTTACATTAGGAGTGTTGTTAGACTTACAGTTAAATGAACTGTTAGAGGTATGGTGAAAATTACAATCATGGGAATGTTGATAATTACAGTTAATGGTAGTATATATTTAATTACATTTTAGATTTAGCGTCGTTGATAGGTTGCTTGGTAATTTTATACTAATAAAGACATGATGAATACACCGCTTACATATACGTCTTGTTACCTACTTTAACACATAGTGTACTGGTAAAAACTTCACCGCTTGCTTGCTGCAGGTCTGGTATGAACGCGTGGCCTAGTCATAAAAAGTACACCTGCTGGTAAAAAAAACCCGCCTCCTCTCACTCGCTGTCTGTACGTCGACCACCAGTCCATAGCTTTTTAAAATAGTTTTAATGGCAATACAAATAATTGAAAGTTCTGGCAATAAAATACGTGTGCACTCGTACAATACCGTGTTTTGTTCCTTTCTCTTTTCGTAGTCAGGCCCTTTGATACCTGTTAAAGAGTGATGTTCGCTGCATCCGCCGCCACCGCTGCTCCCATATGTTGGATGACCTCTGACCCCTATTACTTCCTTGACCATTCCTTGACCAGTACTTTAGTCGCTAAGGAGCGCTGCAGATGTCGCTCGTGTAGTACAACAGCCGACAGGGGCGCTGATGTCATATGAGCGATATAACACCTCTTTCCCTATACTCTCACACTAAATGGCGATGAATACCGGTGGCGCTAGAAGCTCAGTCAAGTGAACTCAGGTTGATATTAAGGCGTCTCGACCTGGGCGTTTAAAAAAAAAATGGGGGCCAACGCCCCAGCCCTTTCATTTGCACCCCAGTCAAATCAACTTGGCCCACCCCCAAGCGTGCCCCCATTCTCCCTAACCAGCCCCGTGTTGTATTCTTTTGTTAGTGTTTTAGTTAATTTTCACTGGTGGCATAACCAAAAAAGTTCCAATGTAATAGAATATCAATTTACTGATTCGGCTCTGAGGGGCATCTTACATTTTAACAATGTGTGTTATATTTCCTGTTCTATAATTCGATGCCATGTTATTATTTTCATGTTCGAAGCTTCTCGAATGGTGAGGTTGACTTTCATACATACATATATACATACATACATACATACATACATACATACATACATACATACATACATACATACATACATACATACATAAATACAATCTCGTTTAGGCTAATGACCTTTTAACTGGTCTTTTCAGTAGTTTAACAAGATTTAACAAGATTTGCCATCCAAGCCAAAGGCCCGGATGGCAAGTGGACTGTGAGAACGAGTGTCCAATCTACATTGATCCTTTACTAATTTTACCTCATGTCCTCTAGTTCTGCTATCCTTCTTGAGTGAGAAAAACATATTTCTATCAATATTTCCATACCCATTCAATATCTTAAAAATGTCAGTCTGATCTCCTCTTAACCTCCTCCGTCTCTAGAGTTGTTAAACCACATTCTTTCAGGCGTTCTTCATAACTAAGGTCTCTCAGTTCTGGAATAATTTTAGTTGCTCTCCTTTGTATGCGTTCAAGCGTATCTATTTCCTTCTTACGATATGGTCTCCATGCTTGTATACAGTATTCTAAATGAGGTCTAACTATTGCTTTATAAAGAGGTATAATTAACTTTTTTCCCTTGTATGTTATGTTTATTCTAATCAATCCAAGAATTTGATTACCCTTTGAAGCTGCAATACCACACTGCTCTGAAACTTTCATATCAGCGCTTATTGTAACTCCTAAGTCCTTTTCTTTTACAGTAGTACCCAGAACAGTATCTCCCATTTTATAGTTTACATTCAAGTTCCTATGTCCTGTATGTAGGCATTTTCATTTCTCAAAATTTAACAACATCTGCCATTTCTCAGACCATTTCACTAATCTGTCTAGATCGTTTTGTAAATGTTGTTTATTACCATCAGTATTAACCTTTCTAAACAGTTTTGTGTCATCCGCAAATTTCAGTACGTTACTTGTTATACTGTTGTTAAAGTCATTGATATAAATTAAGAATAATGTAGGTCCTAATACTGATCCTTGAGGTACCCCACTCAAAACCGATTTCCAATTTGAAACTTCTCCATCTACTACAACTCGTTGTCTTCTATCAGTCAGCCATTGTTTTATCCAGTCAGTTATGCTATCCCCGATACCATGGGCTTTTAATTTAAGTAGTAATCTTTGAAGTGGTACTTTGTCAAAAGCTTTCTGAAAATCTAAGTAGATAATATCTACTGGCGATCCCACGTCTATCCACTTAGCGATTTCTTCCAAAAAACATAACATATTTGTTAAGCATGACCTCGCTTTAAGGAATCCATGTTGAGATGAATTTAATAATTCATGCTTAACGAGGAAGTCCACCATATGGTCTTTAATTAACCTTTCTAATAATTTACAAATCACTGACGTTAAACTCACTGGTCTGTAATTCTCTGACTTATTTCTCGAACCCTTTCTAAATAATGGTATGGTGTTTGTTTATTTCCATTCATACGAAACAAATCCCTCTTTTAATGACTAGTTGAATACTCTTGCAAGTGGTATACTGATTTCTTCTACATGTGAGATGGAAAGTTGGCGGTAAGCAGGAGCTTTAACTTTGGAAAATGTTTAATCAAATGTTGGTGGTCCACTCATTAACATGAAATGTAATCAACATTTGTCAGTTTTGGAAGCACGTATGTTCTATATGTTGATTTGTTATGTACCGAGCCAACCATTTGATTGACATACGTGGTATGTTATGTAATACTCTCGTTTCTTGTCTTAGGCCTATATCATCAATATGTTTATGTATGGATTCTAGAGTATATAATCTAGTGTTTCAAATAAACATGCTTTTCAGTTATAACATTCAACCATCTAAATTGCTCAGGTCGATATCCTGCCAGTCATGCCTAAGAGAAACATAAATGCAAAACGAAAACAAGAAGAGCTACAAAAATCTGCCGAAAATGTCAACGCTTCGACACGATTTGTCGACGCAGCCTCAATGACTAATTGCCAGAAATACCCACGATGGCGCCATGGAATAATGACCCGTCCGCTGCAATCACATCTGATGACACTCCCAAAGACAAAGGTGTATCACCAGTCATAGAGATAGTGCCTTCGTCGTGCTCTCACCCGACTGCCAGTTCATCAAGCAGCCATGATCCGCCCACTGCCATCACTCCTGACCACACTCCTGACGATAAAAAGATCATCACCTTACCCAGACACCTGGTCAGGAAACCGATAACGCAACTTCAGACCAGATACAGTCAAGTTCCCGCACACCAATGTACAAAGGAATTAACTATTGCAAATATTGTCAACACATTCCCGGAGTTCGGTCATTTTCGGCAAAGAAATGTGGCCGAACAAGGGCTCACATTCTATGCGCAACATATCAGGAGTATGAGGAGATAGCAAAGATAAGTTCTAAAATTGACAATATAGCCATCGCAAACGGCGTCAGGGCGGACAGTAGTGATAGGCTGGAAATATAACCTCTGAACCGCACATAGCATCAACAAACAAAAAGAAGATGAACGAAGCCTGTGAAGAGGGCACAACGTCTCATCCATGGCTATGCGCAGTCTCTGCTTACAATAAGACTGTTTTTGCGAGGTTTCTGCGAATGGCCGTTGACGTATACAACGACTGTCTAATCGAAACGGTCTCTGCCCGATCGTGGCCTGTGCGATCTCTGGCATGTTTGGCGTCTGACCATCGTTTGCAAGAAAACGGCGCAGCTGTGGAATTTGTTCTATTTACGCCTGCGTCTAGCGACCTACACTACAGGGATCTGAACTACTACAAGCAGATGCTGGATGTCATACACGAACTAGATAAAGAGCGTATATATCAAATGTTCAACAGATGCACAGTCTTCGATAGCAGTTGTGACAAGCAAATGTTGGACCACAAGTTTCTAAGTGGACGGATAGCTAACAGTGATGGTAGCGAGAGTGTTCGTCGTCATGCATACGCCAGAGAAAAATGGTGCCATTGGACAACTGGAAGCGGTGAGCAAAGCTTTGGATCTGACCGTAGGTAAAAACTCGAAGTTCGTCGGTGTCACCACTGACGGCGAATCAGCAAACACTGACAGGCAAGGTGAGTTATGGCTTCTGCTTGCTGACCAAGTTCAGAGAGGTCTGGCAATTTTCTGATGTACTGTTCACCGGTCGGACTTAGCCATTGAGTCGGTCGTCAGCACCGTACCGGAGCTGGGCATCTGGAAGTCTAATCCACTGGGGCTCGTACGATTCTTCCGTACGCCGCGAATGATGAAGATGTTGTCAACGCAGTCCGGGAATGTCAAACAGTTCCCCTGGCACCACGATGTCAGGTTTATCCAGCACGAGCTGCATATGGTGGTTGATGTGCTGAATAACCTACCAGCCTGCATTAAGGTGTGGGAACAAATGCAGGCACCATAAAGTACCAGCGACAGAAAGGAGAATGCTGAATGCAAAGGGTTTCTAGGAATCTGGAACAACCAACAGATGTGGATCACCTCACCACTGACGGGCGACATCCTGCAGATATGTGAAACTCTCCAGGAGAAGTTGCAAAGAAGTGGTCTGTTCATCAGCGATCTTTTCATTGTGACTGGCGCTGCCATAAAGAAGTTGAGCCTCGTGAGGGATGGCCCATTTCCGGGAAGAAGAGAGGGGAAAGAGTGTTGCCCAACCGATAGAACCAGTGACAACCTAACACATCGAAAGTCGATCCACCAGTTCGTTGGTACGATCCGCCGTAATGCACGAGCAAACATCCGACAAATATATATGTGAACGCATGCACTCGTAGCAGGAGGACGTCATCAACGACAGGAAGGGGTTGGTGATATTACGCAATATGGGATCATTTGTTGAGCATGGCGTGCGCGTCGTCAGGCGTCTTTTCCCAGACGAGGCATATGTCTTTGCAGACGGGGCAGCCGAGCAATGGGAGAACATGATGAATGTGCCATTAATGTCTAATGGCTTTGATCTCGGTTGTAAGATTACTGTCAGGCTGCGGCATCTTCTGCCAGTCACCACAGGTTCAGTTCAGAAGGTGTTAGTATCTCTGGGTTGCATGAGTCCACACTCTATGCAGACCGAAAGGATCGTGAGTCGTCACAACCTCGTTGTCGACAATCACCGCATCAACATGGGTTATAACATGACAAACGTCCGCCTCCTGGTGGCATTGAATGGTGTGGACACGGCCTATTTTGACCCTCGACCCGCTTTCGTCAAATTCCTGGAGAAGACCAGAAGATGCGGGGCTCCAGATTGGAACATCTACGGGCAGCGGGAATTCGCTAGGAAATTCAATAGCGAAAGGGGGCCAGTTTAGTCAAATTGAGACGACAAATGTACTGACTTACAAGTTGCAAGAGACGTGTCATGTTTCTATGACCACTGCATGTGTTTGTAATAAAGAATATTTCTGGGATATGCTGCCGTGCCCGACAATATAAAGAGATTAACACATATCTAACGAACATAGATTGGAATAACTTGCTGAAGAACAAGACAGCAAAACATAATGCTGGACTTGCTTAAAAGATGAGAGGGCATTACTAAGGGATTTGTTCCATTAAGAAAACAAGGGAAAAGGTTGAGGAAGAAAGAAAAGTGCTCACAAGCAGATGTTGTGAGGGTATAATATAGTTATAATGTGTGTATTATTCTACATTTCCAGTACGTTTATAATATAAACGTACTGGAAATGTAGAATAATACACAAATTATAACTACAACTGAAATAACAAATTCAAAAAGAACCTTTGAAAAAAATTGTCAGTTATTATAAAATTTGACAGCAAGAGTTTCTATGCGTATGTAAGAAGAAAACAGAAAGTTCGAGATAAGGCCGGACCACTGGAAAACAATTTACAACGAAGAACAACTACAATGATTACACAATTTTGATATCTTAGGCATGAAAGCCACTTATCATAATGTGGTTTGATAACTCTAGAGACCAGGAGACTAAGAGGAGACCAAATAGAAGTGTTTACAATAGAGAATGATTATGAGGATATTGATAGGAATATGTTCTTCGAACTTAAAGACGACGGTAGAACCAGAGGACACAAAACAACATAAGTTAAGGAACCATGTAGGCTGGACATAAGTAAGTACTCATTCTCACAAAGAGTGATTAGTGAATGGAAGGAACTGACAAATGATTGTGTATTTGTAGAATGAATGTGTTTAAAAATAGAATTAACATGTATTTGTTAATGGCGGGCATAGATGATAACATTATTTGACTCTCGATAAGCCAATGACTTTCTTGAGTACTTGTCGCCTGGAACTTGTTGTTTGGGATGGCAATCTTGTTAAATCTTGTTAGATAATGGTAAATGTTCACACAATGGCTGGGTATCGCGATATGTTCATTTATCACACAATATATCCACTATTATCTTGTCTGTCAGTGGTCTTTAACTTACAATATCATAATCCATTCAAATATGGTATCTGGTCCATTACACAACACGCTTGTTTGGACGAACATCCCATTTTCCCTATGATCTATACTGAATTATGTATTACAATTTATTATTACAATATACTGGTTAATTTGCATATACAAAACATTTACATAGCTATGAATCGTACGAATCATAGCATGCATGCTTTTATATTTAAAACAATATTTTTTTATGGATATCTTGCGCAAATTTTCCTTCTGATTTTGGTTCGAAAACGGCATATTACATAAAATGCAGCGACTGGTAAAGCGAGCAGTATACACAGCACTAGCTTTCATATTAATTAATGTTTGCACTGATGTATAGACGTAATGACGCCAACATGCGGAGTCTTATTAAATCTTACTTGCCGATTGTATCAAGATTTAACAAGATTTGCCATCCAAGCCAAATGCCCAGATGCAAGTGGACAAATAAGCCATTGGCTTATCGAGAGTCCAACAATGTTCATTTACTTATAACCCGCCCTCCTGAGATATGTGTCAACCTTGTTTTAAACATATTCACGCTGCTAGCAGTTACACAATCTGTAGACACTTTGTTCCATTAATTTATTGTCCTCTGTGACAAAGAGTGCTTCTACATTGATCCATTACTAATTTGACCTCATGTCCTCTAGTTCCGCTATCCTTCTTGAGTGAGAAAAACATATTTCTATCAATATTTTCATACCCATTCAATATCTTAAAAACTTCAATCTGATCTCCTCTTAACCTCCTTGTCTCTAGAGTTTTTAAACCACATTCTTTCAGGTGTTCTTCATAACTAAGGTCTCTCAGTTCTGGAATAATTTTAGTTGAACTCCTTTGTATGCGTTCAAGCGTATCTATATCCTTCTTACGATATGGTATCCATGCTTGTATACAGTATTCTAAATGAGGTCTAACTATTGCTTTATAAAGAGGTATAATTAACTTTTTTTCCTTGTATGTTATGTTTCTTCTAATCAATCCAATAATTTGATGTCCCTTTGAAGCTGCAATACCACACTGCTCTGAAACTTTCATATCAGCGCTTATTGTAACTCCTAAGTCCTTTTTTTACAATAGTACCCAGAACAGTATCTCCCATTTTATAGTTTACATTCAAGTTCCCATGTCCTGTATGTAGGCATTTACATTTCTCAAAATTGAACAACATCTGCCATTTCTCAGACCATTTCACTAATCTGTTTAGATCGTTTTATAAATGGTGTTTATCACCATCAGTATTAACCTTTCTAAACAGTTTTGTGTCATCCGCAAATTTCAGTACGTTACTTGTTATACTGTCGTCCAAGTCATTGATATATATTAATACCATTTCTGGAGTTACAACTAACGGTCCTAAATAGTCAGATTTAGCCCCCTGAAATTTAGCATCAGCAACTGGTAATGAACTAATATATTCTTTGGTAAACACTGAACTGAAGTAACCATTTAGGTATTCCGCCATTAAAAAACCCTGTGATATTATATTTCCAGCACAGTCTTCTAGAGGTCCAACCTTATCTTGTACGTTTTGTTTACTCCTGACATATGCATAAAAACTCTTGCTGTCGTTTTTTATGTTACATGCTAGTTTTTGCTCATAGCTTCTTTTAGATTGTCTGGTTTCTGTTGTAGCTGCATTAAGTGCCTCTTTGCATAGTTTTCTTCCTTTCTGGTACGCCTATATACCCTCCACATAGTTTGTTTTAACACTATTTTTCTAATAGCCTCTTTTGACAAGTGTTTCTTTCTACACCGTTTTCCTTGTTTTTGCAAGGAAACAAATTTATCGATGATACTTTCAATTTCATATTTTAGAATATTCTAACATTCAATTGCGGTCTTATTCATCATCATATTATTCCAATCTACCTTTGCTAAGTATTTTCTCATATCTTTGTAGTTACCTTTGTGGAAGTTTCTCTTGTACGTTTTCTTGTTTTAACTTTCTAATTTTACATTGATGTCAAAATGTATTTGATTATGGTCACTGTTACCAAATGGTTGAAGTATTTTTACATTTTCCACTAATTATTTTTGTGATGACAAAACTATATCGAATACATTTTCTCCCCTGTTTGGTTCTAGCACGTGCTGAGTAAGAAAGCTATCCTGGATTAAAAATAGAAATTGTTGGTCTTCACTCCCTGTGCTCTTTAGAGAATTCCATTGTATGTGTCCATGGTTAAAATCTCCCATTATGATACATTCCCCTTTACTAACTTCTTTTATAGCGTTTTTTTATTTTTGTTTTGTCCTCTTCGTTTATGTTTGGACTTCGGTAACTAATCCAATAGTAAATTTTGAATTTCCTGAAACAATTGTGTACCAAACAGCTTTATCGCAATCTGCTTCCCTTTCTAGTTTTATTTCATAAGCCTGAATAGATTCTTTAACATATAAAATAACTCCCCCTCCCCTTCTTCCTATTCGATCTTTCCTAAACGTTACGTATCCTGTCAGTCCTAATTCAGCATATGTTATGTCTATGTTGGCCCATGATTCAGTTATACCAATTATGTGAGGGTCAATATCTTCTACCATAATGTTTAATTCGTTTTGCTTATTTACTATGTTCCTAGCATTTAAACATACGCATCTATAACCTGTTTCAGAGATGTTTTTTGGATGATTTGATATTGGTTTGTCTGTACTAGTGGCCTATTGTTCTGCTTGAGACATCTCTAAGTAACCCCCTGCACTTCCAGTTTAAACAATGTTTACTACCAAAAATATTTGTCATTGTACCCATGTCACTATCTACTGCTGCTGAAAGTTCATCCGCGAATACTGCTGCCCCTTTCCACTTAGATGAAGCCCATCTTTCATGTACATATCAGCCCTCCCAACAAAGCTTCCCCATAAATCCACAAATCCAACTTCTTCGAAAGTTATCAGAAACGTCACCTATCAGAAACGTAAAACTTACTTGGGAATCGAACGGTGTTTTAGAGTTTATTTATTGTTTTTTCCTAATATCGGATTCACTATGAATCCCAACCGCCTAGTGAAATAGAACAACAAAACGGACGAGTGGAAGAGGACCCTGGCAATACAAATGAAGCTGAGCAATAATTGTGCTTACAATCAAAATAATATAACATAGCAAAACAAATTGTTTTAATAATGTGTTTATATTTATGACAGTAGGGGGGCAGCCGTGGCCTAGTGGTTAAGGTGTTGGGCTCTAAATTTGAGGGTTGTGAGTTCAAGACCCACACTGGGCACGGTTCGTTTTCGAAGCTTAGGTAATTTCGTTTACCCTACTTTGCCTCAGTCTACTCAGCTGCAAATGAGTACAAACACAGTTTGGAAGGTACCTGCGATGGACTAGTGTCCCGTCCAGGAGAGTCAGTATAACTGCACTATAAGGTGCTTCGCACTACAGAAACCAGGTTTAAACACTGGTCATACAAGCCTTCATGGCTTCCTAAGGCGTAATGCCTGTGGGATGACTTTACCTTTTGTATGACAGTAAATCGTCATTAGCCTTAAGGCTATGTTTTGTTTACCTACTGACAGTTTGAATAAGATGCAAACAAACCTGATTTTTTGCAAATTGAAAATTGCCATATAAATTACAAAGGCTGGATTCTTACCTTTCCCTGGATGCTAACTGGAAGGAAATGCGAGCGTCTTGGCTGAACAGTACACCATTTCATTTTCCCGTTGAAACCAATGTCAGTCCGACAATTCCACCCTGTGCGAAAAATAACGATTCGGTTTTAATAAACCTGTACAGTAAAAAAAATTTTCTTGTCTCATTTTTGTCTGTCGATGGTCTTTTCGTCAAAGCCTACAATTTTGTTTTTGGGAAAATCAACATGGAAGATGCCGCCAGTCATTTGTCGCCCGAGGGTATTGTTTTCTTCGTCCAGTGACGTCCATTTGCTTTTCAGCCAATTACGATTCCTACTTTTATAGTAATACTTTCCATTCGATCACCAAAAGCCGACATTGTAGTGTAATGTATCGATGTAAATCTGAAGTATTTGTCTTTCTACCGCAGATCTATTCATAAACGAATTCAAACTCAGGTATTCAGAACCTAGTGTGCGACAAACAGTGGCGCCACAGAGCGGACACTAAATAATGGCGAAAACTCGTATTATTTCTCGCACGTTTCCGCGTGAATAATTCGTGACAATGCTTGGTAGTGTTCCTGGAGTTACTATGCGAGCTCAGACAGTTAGTAAAGCAACATCGGTGGACTGACCCGAATTACAAAGTAACGACGCAAACTGCCGAAATTAAACAAACAAACGGCTACCTTTTTAGATATTTCCTTCGAAGAAACATACCGTTTGGGCAAGAATATCTAATGGGCAATAAAATGAGGGATTTTCCATAAAGTTAATTCTCTTGATATGTTCTGGCGACATCGTGGAACTCAACTGTAAGGAACGACGTGATGATTAAATTTTTTTTAAATAAGTTACAAATAATATGTTAATCACATTCTGTCAATACTTCACATTTTGGTTGACAGCCAAACCCAAACAGCAGCAGGGCGGCTAATTTGTTTTCGTAGCAAGCTGATAAAACCTGGATCCCTTCGCGCGTAAAGTTTTTGAAGGACCACAAACGATGTTTTCAGGTTTGAAATCATTCTCACGTTATCTCTTTATTATGTTCACAATATAATTAAATCAAAATCGTTTGTTCTGTATATATCGGCAGCGCTTTGTGCAACACGCGATAGTCTAGGTTACATGATTTCATAGAACTGCGATGCGCTAATCGGTCGAGTTAGTTAACATGTCAGCCCTTAGTTTGCTGGACAGTTGACACAAACATCCCACTTTTATAATACATTTTTAACAAACTAATGGGGTAATAATCGTGATTTTAGTTGCTGCACATGGTTAGTTGTTTTTTTTATCCCCTTTAGGGCATAGCCCCAAAACCATTACTTTTATTTCGCTTTAAGCATATTTATTTTAAGCAGAGTAACATACATCAATAATGATACACAGACGCATATATATATATATATATATATATATATATATATATATATCAAACGATGTTCATATTAAATAACTTCCATAGCTCCTAAATTTAAAAATCTTAAAAAGTCTAAAAAAGTCTTAACAAATCTAAATCTTAAAAAGTGGCGTCTGTGATGCAACGTATGTAATGAATACCACACGCGGTTAGCAAACATGGACGTTCTGCGATAGTCACCGCGACAAAACGAGCTGCGGACGATGCACGGTAGCATCGGTCGGACGAGTACCTCACTTGGGGTGGTGCCGCATGTACAACAAAACAACATTGACCCCAACACTGTTCCTTGTTGGATGCCAGAGAGGACGTCGAATGACCGCGAAGAGTACCCATTGACGACAACTTGTTGACTGTGCGAACAGACAAATGCATTGATCCAGGCATTTGTCTTTCCGTGCATTCCGTAGTACCGGATTTTGTATGAGACACTTTTTCGAAGGCCTTACAGAAGTCCACAAATGACATATGTTTGATTCTTTCGGTTGGTGGAATACTTGCAGTAGACCATTCAGATGGGACGATGCCTTCCTCGTAGGACTGCTAGAAGATGAAGGATAACACACCAGAAATCTCCTTGGCGGTGTTCTCCAGAATCCTTGCAGGGAGTTCATCAGGGCCTGCAGCTATAGGTTTGGTTGATGTTCTTAAATAATATCCCAATCCCTAGTAATGTGAAATGGATATTGTCCATCTCGCAGTAGGGAGAAGGTCCTTTCCCAGTCATGTCCCTACCATTGTAACATGTGAATGCTGTCGCAAACTGGTTGATAAGACACTCTGCTTTGGCTCGGTAAGTAATGAGCAGATAATCTGTGTCAGAGTATATACCTATTTTCAGTTCTGGTGAGTTTCATTTCTCGTGTGGTGGAGGCACCTAGTATCGGTGTCTTTGCACAGCGTACTCATGTGGTGGAGGCACCTAGTGTAGCTACCTTTGCACAACCTACTCATGTGGTGAAGGCGCCTAGTGTAGATGTCTTTGCACTGCCTACTCAAGTGGTGGAGTCACCCTATGTAGACGTTTTTGCACTGCCTACTCATGTGGTGGAGGCACACAGTGTAGACGTCTTTGCACTGCCTCATCACGTGGTGGAGGCTCCCAGTGTAGATGTTTTAAAGTGATGCAGTAAAGCTATTACATACTACAATGACAACTGTGTTTTTTATTGCAGGTTGAGTTTGTCCTATGATTGTCACGACACAAACCCATATCACGTAGACAAATCGGTGACATCAGCAAAATACGGAAACCCGACTATGTTAATAAATGAACCAAGTAAGTGAGAAAGCTAAGTGATTAGCAACCGTTGCAGTTGCCTTTCCAACGTAATTTCATGTACACCATTTACAAAGGTTATTTTGGCATGGCATTTTAGTTAAATATAACTGTCCCAGTTAAAAAATCCCGAAACGACATTATAAATTGTTAAAAAGGAATACTTTTTCAACAAAAGGGACATTTACTGGTTGCAAAATTCCAAAGAGCCTCTCTTAATTGTAAAAAAGGCAGCGTTTGATATAAAAGCGCAATATATTTTGGGCAAAGTCCTGCAAGGGAATTTTTAGGGGGCATATGTTCACACACAAAACGAATTTATCCGGTGAAGACCAAGATAGGGCATTTCCAATTGTCAACAATGTTCAATAACACAAAATAATCTGATTATTTACAACAATAGAAAAGCGCAAATGGTGTCGTATGTTAAAAATATCGGACAAATGCCTGTCTAGTGCTTTCAATACTTTGCAAAGAAAACAATAGTGTAAAAGTGTGTATTTCTATAAAAAAATAACATAAATAATGTACTTAGGTATTACCCATACATAGCCAGGAAACAAGAATGTATCATATGTGTACAACAATTATTTATGTACACATATAAAAAAACTGTTGTTTATATATGCACGCGTTGCTGAAATATGGGTCTTGGACACAAAATCAGTTAAATTTTCACTGTTCTTGTACAAATACTTACATGGCAAAGTTCCATCTGTCCTCTTCCTAGACGTGGCTTGGGCTTTAAAGTTGATGATCTTACAACAGGGCCGCTACACATGGAAACATCAATGTTTTCTGAATAAAAAGTGTCTGAATGATCTCACAGCTGCTGGTTATTAGTGTATTAGTGATCTACCGGGGACATATCTTAGTGGGCCTACCTGATCTTAGGTTATCAGTGTATTAGTGATCTACCGGGGACATATCTTAGTGGACCTACCTGATCTTAGGTTATCTGTGTATTAGTGATCTACTCGGGTCAAATATTAGTGGACCTACCTGATCTTAGGTTATCAGTGTATTAGTGATCTACCGGGGACATATCTTAGTGGACCTACCTGATCTTAGGTTATCAGTGTATTAGTGAACTACCGGGGACATCTCTCAGTGGACCTACCTGATCTTAGGTTATCAGTGTATTAGCGATCTACCGGGGACATCTCTCAGTGGACCTACCTGATCTTAGGTTATCAGTGTATTAGTGATCTACCGGGGACATATCTTAGTGGACCTACCTGATCTTAGGTTATCAGTGTATTAGTGATCTACCGGGGACATCTCTCAGTGGACCTACTTGATCTTAGGTTATCAGTGTATTAGTGATCTACCGGGGACATATCTTAGTGGACCTACCTGATCTTAGGTTATCTGTGTATTAGTTATCTACTCGGGTCAAATATTAGTGGACCTACCTGATCTTAGGTTATCAGTGTATTAGTGATCTACCGGGGACATATCTTAGTGGACCTACCTGATCTTAGGTTATCAGTGTATTAGTGAACTACCGGGGACATCTCTCAGTGGACCTACCTGATCTTAGGTTATCAGTGTATTAGCGATCTACCGGGGACATATCTCAGTGGACCTACCTGATCTTAGGTTATCAGTGTATTAGCGATCTACCGGGGACATATCTTAGTGGACCTACCTGATCTTAGGTTATCAGTGTATTAGTGAACTACCGGGGACATCTATCAGTGGACCTACCTGATCTTAGGTTATCAGTGTATTAGCGATCTACCGGGGACATCTCTCAGTGGACCTACCTGATCTTAGGTTATCAGTGTATTAGTGATCTACCGGGGACATCTCTCAGTGGACCTACTTGATCTTAGGTTATCAGTGTATTAGTGATCTACCGGGGACATATCTTAGTGGACCTACCCGATCTGCTTGTTACTTATGCTCGCCATTTATTACAGTATCGATTGATCAGTACTTTATCGATTGATCATTGCATTGTCGATTGATTATTACATTATCGGCTGATTATTACGTTATCGTTTATTACATTACTGGCTGCTACTACAATGTCGACTGATTATTACACACACACACAAACACACACACGCACACGCACACGCACACGCACACGCACACGCACACGCACACGCACACGCACACGCACACGCACACGCACACGCACACGCACACGCACACGCACACGCACACGCACACGCACACGCACACGCACACGCACACGCACACGCACACGCACACGCACACGCACACGCACACGCACACGCACACGCACACGCTCACGCACACGCACACGCACACGCACACGCACACGCACACGCACACGCAAACGCACACGCACACGCACACGCACACGCACACGCACACGCACACGCACACGCACACGCACACGCACACGCACACGCACACGCACACGCACACGCACACGCACACGCACACGCACACGCACACGCACACGCACACGCACACGCACACGCACACGCACACGCACACGCACACGCACACGCACACGCACACGCACACGCACACGCACACGCACACGCACACGCACACGCACACGCACACGCACACGCACACGCACACGCACACGCACACGCACACGCACACGCACACGCACACGCACACGCACACACACACACACACACACACGATTTCTTCTGGACTGTCTTGGCATCAACGGCGATGGTTGCTGACTGCCATGCTCTCGACTGGAACATACACCCGTGTTTGTTCAACATGGTTTCTGGTGATGGTTCAAACGCCGCCCCATCTTCCTCGTCTACAGACGGTCCACGTCTGTTGTAATTAAACAACGGCTACAATAGTGAGGGGTTTCTGGTTGCAGTGTGGCTTCCACTCTGGGCGGTGATCATGCTATCTTTCCGTTGTTTCACTTTGTTTGATCGTGGGTTTAATGGTTGTGTGAGTTTTTTTGTTTTTGCTGTTGCACGAGCAGCTCTGATCCCACAAGGTTTGGTGTGACGTATCTTGTCAGCAGAACATGTCATGTTGTGTATGTGTCACACGTCGTCGTATTCTGGCACACGACTTCTCCCGACTCCACGTTGCTGCCCTATCCCTTGTTTACACCGTAATCCTATTCTCTGTCTGTCTCTTCCTTTCCTTTGTCGGTCTACCACATATTGGGTCTTCTGTCGACCAGTGTCCCCACCGGTACTTGTGTTCCCGGTGGTCTCCACCATCCACTTTGCCGTGTTCATGCACGTGGATGCTTGACGCATGCCATCTAGGGTATCTATTTTCATAACTTCTGGTGGTCGCTACATGATGTTTCTCTGGCAATGTAGATTCCCTCATTGGCACGAAGGCGTGCAACTTGATCAGGCCTTTGATGAGCGTCATGTTCCAGTCACACATTCTCTCCTGGTTGGCTTCAATTATTAATTAGTTAAATTTTTATTTCATCTGCGCCTACACGTCTGTCCCCCCGTAACCTTTTTTCTATAATGAATACTCTGTGATATATGTGTGAGTGTGCGTGCGTGCGTGTGTGCGTGTGTATGTCATGCGGTATATAAATTTATGTTTTATTTGTGCCTTAAATAAAATTACGCAGGTTTGAATCAAACCAGTATTTTCTCGAAACTCGAATGTTGCTGTGCCAATGAAGTAGTACCTGTGGTTGTGGAACACAACGATATTCCCTATCAGTCGCACCTCATTCCATACTGAGCATGGTCAAACGAACCAGCCTGTTCTGTTTCATTGTGGATTGGAGCTCATCCGTGATCAGTTTCAACTCGGAAAAAACCTCTCCGCTACAGTTGCTAAGCATCAAAGTCAGGTATGCGCGAAGCAATGCCTCCACATTCGGAAAGCATCCTTGAAATATTTATCTTGATCAACAACTACCACATCATCACCTGTGGTGAGACTTCACTGAGTCATACTCAAGGGAAGCGAAGAGAGATTCTGAGTTGCTAATAAAATGGATTAAGATTGTTTCTGGGCGCCTTTTTGGTGGGGGGCTGGTACGTGTGTACCATTTGTACTATGTTCAATCCGGCACAGGGAGACCCCCTCTTCTTGTTCAATGTTACTTGGCGCCTCTGTCATGTTTTGTTTCTTTTTATTTTTTATCAGAATATCATAAACTATTCTACACTTTTATAAAACAAACAGACGGACAAGCATGTGTTCTTTATTTGACCCATTATATTGGTTAATGATTAATATTAATTAAAATGTAATTTAGAAATACAATCACAGTATATGCAATATGACCGTTATGCATACGTAAACTTGTGCATGTTGTGTTGAACGCAACAGTTGCTAATGTCACGAAATGCATTGTATTTGAATGCAAATGCAAATGTTTCACTTGATTCAAATGCAAATGCGAATGCAAATGCAAATTAAAATGCCACATTTCAGAAACGCGTTAAAACACAGATGTTTTGGGGTTGCATTCAAATGCAAATGCAAATCATTTGGTTACACATTTGCAAATGCATTTGAAATAATTTCAAATATTTGGCTTTATATTAACGATTTGTTGTATTTGGAGAAAAAGGCAACGTAATATATACAAATACATGATTAATTTATTTAATAAATACAGTAGTACATTATTTTAACCATTAAATACCACTACTTATCAGTCCCACTACACGAACATGTATGTAGAGTCATACACTGAGTCACACAATATTCAGGCCTACAGAGGTGGTGGAAATGGGAGGGAGGAATAGACAATTGACAATTTACTGGGAACCATCGCAGGGAATGAAAAGCTAATCCTTCAGGTAGGTCAGACTGGAAGGAAGGGGAACCCAAGCCGATTGACTGTCCACTAGTGGGTTCACTGGAAAGATAACCTGGTGGATAATTACAACTACCACTAATAACTATCTCTGGTTATAAATAATCAGGACTGGCATTGGTAATGTGTACTCCCCCAATGAACTGCCACCCCAACCTACCCCAACAGTGCCAACACAACACAAGGGAGTCATTTGTCTGCACTGTTTGATTTATTTCAATGAACAGGTAATATCTGAAGCCATCAACCTATAGACCAGTTGGTCTGTTCGTATTGTATGAATAACAGCTCAGACATTGACCAGTTGATCTACAGAGCACTTTTTCAAAGAATACATTGTGAAAGTGTATTCACAAGTCAGACAATGATTTCATAATCTGCTGAGGGTACTACTCAATACATTGCACTTTTTCTAAAGGCATGTTGTGATTTTGTGAAAGTGAATATAACAATAATAATTATTCAAAGGATTACGCATGCATTTGATTGTACATTTGATTGTGCATTTGATAAATAAAAATGTTTGTGGGTCGCATTCAAATGCAAATGCAAATGTTTAAGGTATGCATTCAAATACAAATGCAAATGCATTAAAATGTTATGGAAGCATTTGAATGCGCATTGAAATGTTCAACATTCAAATGCGCATTCAAATGCATATACACTATATGTAATGGTTTGTCATCGCCTGGCGCTTGTCGGATCACAGCAACGTTGCGACAAAGTAATTACAACGTAATGTTGTCAGCAGGGATCGCGGTTGTCGTATTGGTGAACGACTGGAGAAATGTGGAAGACTGGACCGGTATAAGCAGATGGCCAGCTATGCCGCCGCCCAGGATAAGGCTCATTAGAAGTAAGATGGAGCCGCGCCTAGTGAACAAAAAAAAACCTCAGAAGTGAACGACGTAACAATTAAAAAATAATCCAGTAATCCAAATAATTCGTAAATACAAAATCCAATAATCCAAAACAATTTGGATGCGCTGGAACCCGCCCACCCAACCCCAATAAACAAAATAATTGGAAACTTGGAGGCACTGTGCACGAATTGCCAATGCAGTGAATGGATAGCCGGTTATTGCAAAATATCAACCGGGAAAAACTTTCAAAAATATACCTTTCCGGCTTTGTTAACCCATCCATGTCGAAGTTTACATTGTATTATAGTAATGTTATATATTTAGATGTCCGTATATTGATATTAGTTATCTACAATTTCTGGTGAGCGATGAAAACAGGTAACAGTGCATGCCTATCAATACAATCATGGACACAGTTTGGTTTGTCGCGAGACAAAGATGCTGGGCAAGATTCGTCGAAGTCACGAGCCTGTTGCTCTCGTTATTGTGTCGCCAGTGTTGGTATCATTATTACTGTAAAATAACTTAAACTGACAAACTTCCCCGCCTGAATGCAATTACTAATCCAGTTGGTTATAATATATACTGCGTTACCTGCGTGCGTGTCCGCTACGTGGCGGGATCGCACGTCACAAACTATCCGATTGAGGTGTTGTTGCTCTACCTGATTATGAGCTGCGTCGTGGAAAGTGTCGTCGTCTCAACAGTGAGATCGTCATCCTCGTTGAGGTCCGGCGTCCTCTCTACTGCCGCCGACTGGGTTGTGTTCGTAGTGGATGCTGTCGAATGAAGAGAACCATTTTATGAGTTATTACACTTACGCTTTTTAAAACAAAGCGTAAGTGCTCCGTTTGCTACCCCAACCCCATATGACCCGTTCCGTAACGCCTACTTCGACATACCCCACCTGGCAGCGTGACAAACAGTATGGATGACCCATTTACTGACAATATTGTAATGCTTTCAGGTAAAGTCACGTAATAAAGTCACGTAAACGAGAAATGTTGCGCAAATTGATTTCATTGAAACAAGACATTTGAAAAAGGTACTTTGCCACCATTCGAGCAAATAAATATATGTATGGTATACGTAATACAAAAACTTTAAAAGCATTGCACAAGAAGTCAATCAGTGGCTGCCTTCTGAAAAGGCATATTTCTTACTTGAGTTTTCGCTATGATATGTGACAGGTTCGTCTTCCTTCGGCACCGCTTCCCCGTTTGTTCCGTCCCTATCCAGTGTCTATTCAAATAATACACAAAGCAAACACTAACCATCGGAACGTTCAGATACGCTCCAGTTATTGAGCGAAAGATCGTCGTTCAATGCCAGTTCTATAAATAAACGTGGAGATGGGGTGAACGAAATTATACAGGCTGCAAAACGACAGCAAGAAGATTCGAACCCGGCTTGAGAGACGACGTTCTAATCACTTTGCTATCGCACCCCGCCACAATTACGGATCTGGAATAAAATTAAGATAAGGGTATCCTAAATAATAAAAAAGTATATATGTCATCCTTGTGGCCAATTTATTTAATAATTGTTTATCTGGACAATTGTGCTCGAATCAAGTCACCTTTTCGTCCACAGTAGTCTCGAGCCCCGACTCAATGCTGGGGCCGTCTTGCTCATTGAGAACCACCGAACTCTCTGCTGCTGCCGACAGGGATGTGTTCGTAACGGACGCTGTTAAAAGATAATAACCGTTATGGAAATTTTTCTGGGGTGCTTTAATGGCGATATAATGCAATCGGCTAGGTAACGCAAATCACGTACACGAGATAATTCCCGCAAATTTTCTTTTCTTTGAAAACATAACGTGCAAGAACTCTGTGTACTTCGATATTAGAAGTTCATAATATATTGTTATACTTTTGTCAAATAAATGTATTTGTGGTATTACATAATATAGCAAATGTATGCGATGTTTGCCTTCTGAAAAATATTGTTCTTACTTGTATTTTCGTAGTGATCTGTGACATGATCGTCTATGTTAGGAACCGCTTCCACCTTCCCTCCGGCTCGCTTCATCGCCTATTCAAAGAATACGCAAAATATCTCTCATATATTGCCCTAACAGGTCCTCGAGGAATTAATCGCATTACAATGACACCTCTCCGCATATCACATAACAATACTATCACTCCGCATATCACATTGCAATACTATCACTCCGCATACCTTGATACCCCTTTTACAGTTGATCACAGCAAAGCTGGGAAATAATATAGTGAGTTTTGAGATCGAGATCACCAGCTGTATGAGGCATTACACATACAATTCTCTCACTCCGCATATTGGATTGCAATTATCTCACTCCGCATATGACATAACAATTCTCTCACTCTGCATATCACAATTACAATACTATCACCCCCATATCACATTATAATACTCTCTCTCAGCATATTACATTACATATTACAATAATATTACACTGCATATCACATTACGACACTCTCACCCCGCATATCAAATTGTTTAATATAACTAATTAATTATGTTAACCGCCCAATAATGCATTGTAGCATTTATCATTTATTTGCACTTTAGATACCCGGTGATCTGTCATCATAGTGTTGCCTAACACATATAAGTGAACATATATATATATATATATATATATATATATATATATATATATATATATATATATATATATATATATATATATATATTTATATGGTATTGATAATTTCCACAGTTATCATGGCCAGTGGAGTTAGTTTAGTTCAATTTATATACGTTCAGTTGTACGCAGGACTGCCACAACCTACCTTTTGAACTTCGAGTGACCAGTCAATCCGTTTAACAATGCACATAATCACAATGGCTTGCAGTATCAAACTTCCTACCATCGCCCACCAGAACGCTATCAACATACAAATGAGAAGCGGATGATGGTGGTATGACTAAATCACTTCAATACATACATGAACGAAGGAATGAACTATGACTCGTGCCTTCACTAGGCATGCTATCCCTGATCATTCATCATCAATAATGCATTTTACATTTTGGTTTGTCCTTTTTGTATATTGCAATAATAGTTACGTGAATAACAGTTAACAACATTTCTGAAGATTTCCGCATAATGCGTGAATACATACAGATCATACCTGTGTTATTGACACACACACATCAATTACGATTTTGGATGAGTTCATTATCCTTCCAGATTGTGTCATGGGCGATAATATAAGCATGTTGTATATATTTTCCACATGGCGGAAAATAGAGAACTGATGTGTGTGTGTGTGTGTGTGTGTGTGTGTGTGTGTGTGTGTGTGTGTGTGTGTGTGTGTGTGTGTGTGTGTTTGTGTGTGTGTGTGTGTGTGTTTGTTTGTGTGTGTGTGTGTGTGTGTGTGTGTGTGTGTGTGTGTGTGTGTGTGTGTGTGTGTGTGTGTGTGTGTGTGTGTGTGTGTAAGCGTTCGTGTGTGCGTGCATGTGTCCATGTTGAACAACGGTTCGTGTGTGTTGTGTGTGTGGGTTGGGTGTGCGAGTACGTGTGTGTGCGTGCGTGTGTGTGTGTGTGCCAATTTGCTTTAATGACTCCTGCATTTGGTTTGGCTGTGTGTGTCTGGGACCATCTTGGGTAATATTATCACTTATGCCCATACCATCCATCGGTCGTGCTCATATTTCCAACGCATAAAGTAATACGAGCCATTTTATCGTCGTCCTCATTGAAAAGTAAACAACATACGGGTGCAATAATGCCCAGAGTAATAGTCTACCACGATAAATTTTACGACAACTTCTCACAAACAGCAATCATCTAGTTATGCCTCTACACAATATGAAAACATTTCTCATATTTTTCATATTATATTATGAAAAAGTGGTTCATAATACCTAATCTTCCACTACATTAAAATAAAACGATCGTACGAACAATATGTATTCATCAACGATACTTCTTAACAACGGTAAAACATTTGATATAATCACAACTTAATAGCTTCTTGCTGTTATTTACAAAAGTTGTTATGCTGTATAATAACATAAACACACTTAAACTAGTTTCAGTGGTAGCCACCATGGCTTTGTACACTTGGTATACTTAGTATACTTGGTTGTATGTTCTACTTTCTGTCGCTCTGGACACCTTAATATCTTCTCGAAGATGTCCAGGTACCAGGTAGAAGCTGAGACCATTTCTTCAGGAAGTTCGTTCCAACAATCGATGACACGATTTGTGAAGAAATATTTACGAATGTCTGTGCGGGTCTTTCATAGCTTTATGCTGTGATTATCATATTATAAAAAACATTGGAAACAACAATGTCTGGGTTATTAATTTTTAAGCCACTAATATATTTCAATACCTCACATTGGTCCGCACCAAGTCGTCTATATTCCAAACGAACTGATCCGACGGGTGTTCTACTGAGTGCCAGTGCTCTCTTCTTAACTTCCTCTAATTCATTTATATCCATTTTAAGAAAGGGTTTCAATCTAGTGATACAAACTGCAGAACTGATCGGATTAAGTTGTTATACTGACATCACTGACTGTCGAGAGTGAGTGAGACTCTACAGCACCTTCAGTGCGCAGTCTCGTGAGAAACATCAGCGGAATTCCTATCGGCATCGCGATGAAGGTGTGGCACACGACCATCAGAACCACGCCGTAGACCTGCCGACCAGTGCCACAGAGAATCGCCTTGCCTGCTATCTGAAACGGACGGGTTGGTTCAGCACGAGAAACAGTTATTAAATGACGTTATCGAATTGTTTAAGTTCATACCCATACAGGATGCTAAATTACTGAACAGATGCACAAACGCATGCATTTCCCAATTAACCACAAAACTAAACGTTTTTGTCACAAAATCACCTGGTTAAATAAAGGATATGAAATCAGGAGAAAGAATAGCTGTTTTGATAATCTAGAATCTACTTATTAAACGTTAATAAAAAACAAATCAAAACAAAAAGGGGAACAACAGATCAATAATTAAGTTTGCGCTTTAATTATGTTGCACGGCCAGGTATACTTTTATGCACTGTAGGTAATTATGAGTTGTGATATCATTTGGTTTTATTTTGCCAAGACGTGCCCTCTATGACCAAGCGAGGGTTCGAATGCATGTTTTCCTAAACCATTGCTTAATGCGAATATTGCTTTATACTCACGACTATTCCGTCGAAGAACATGTAGAATGATATAATTGAAAATAGTTTGGATGCCAAGTCGACCACTTCCCTGAAAGACAAGACATCACAGTTCAAACATTTTGGTAAGTCACATTATTCAATTTAGACATTTAAACAAAAGCGCATTGCAAAGTGGTTGACTAAACTGCAAATTCTCCTGTTGTAAGTGTCGTTTCTACCGACAAATGCGTATGTTGCCTTTTAAGCAACATTGAGAAAAGCTTCTTCAATTCAGATCATGTCTCTGTCCATCCAAAATATTACACAAAACGCGTGTCCCACGTTCACATTTATAATAGTAAACAATGGGTCTTTTAACCTTCACCTTCCATGGATAGATGGACACCTACCGTCATCCCCTGACCGGGATGGTCGTAGGGGTGCCATCGTCATCCCCTGACCGGGATGGTCGTAGGGGTGCCATCGTCATCCCCTGACCGGGATGGTCGTAGGGGTGCCATCGTCATCCTCTGACCGGGATGGTCGTAGGGGTGCCATCGTCATCCCCTGACCGGAATGGTCGTAGGGGTGCCATGGTCATCCCCTGACCGGGATGGTCGCAGGGGTTCCATCGTCATCCCCTGACCAGGATGGTCGTAGGGGTGCCATCGTCATCCCCTGACCGGGATGGTCGTAGGGGTGCCTCTTCTGCTTACGATGTCTTCTGCTATGCGCAGTAGGGTTAATAAAGTTTGCTTGGTCCATATATGTATGTTCTCCAGCTAGTTTGTTCTCTGACGGACCCGTCTTCTCTTGCCCTCAGGGTGCCTCGGAGGATGGTCATTTAATATATACTAAACGAAACAACTGGTGCTGCCCCTAGTGAACAATCCAAAACTACATACTTCGGCGCCCATTTTTTATTTTAAAATAAGAGGGTTAGATTTATTGACAAAATGTGTATCCATGACAACATCTGTTGGTTCAATACTGCACACATACACACACACACACACACACACACACACACACACAAACACACACACACACACACACACACATACACACACACGCACACACACGCACACACTCACACACGCACACACGCACACACACACACACACACACACACACACACACACACACACACACACACACACACATACACACAAACACACACACACGAGAGAAATATATATATATATATATATATATATATATATATATATATATATATATATATATATATATATATATATATATATATATATATATATATATATATATGTATATATATATATATATATATATATATATACATATGTATATATATATATATATATATATTCAACTAATACTGGAGCTAATATTAGAACTCACCTGTCATCTGTAATAATATACGGCAGCTGGTCTCTAAACACCAAATACATCGTCAGCGGGATGACAGATACCATTACTGTAACAACAAATAGTGATTACAGCTTAAAAAAGAATTTGTGTTAACGCTATGCTTAAAATTAATATTTTAATACTTTGAATATAATTTATTAATTATGGAAATAAGAATATGTAAATTGCGACAATTAAACAACCAAAACCTAGTAATTTTGCAAGCATATATTTCTCTCAAGCCGTATATTATGTACATGTCTATCTTATTTACAACTTCATTAATGTTCCATAGGGATGTTGTGGCAGATTTGCTTATACATGCCCTACTTATAGATGTCCTACTTATTTACGACTTCCCTAATGTTCCATTATACTAATGTGGTAGATTAGATTATATATTCCCTACATTTATGCATCTTCATTAATGTTTCATAATGCTACCGTGACAGATTTAATTATAGATTCCCTACGCATTTACAACTTCACGTTCCGTAAGGAATTATGGTAGAGTTTTATAGAAGGTATAATGCTGCTGTTACTAACCCAAAACAACGATAACTAGTCTGGCCATAGTCATAGCTCCCAACTTGTTCTGTGCGCCCAACTTTTGTCCAATCAGAATAGATGCTGCTATCTGAATTCCAAGAACAACCTACAAAATAGCAAAAAAAGTATCGTTGACGCTCAACGATTATAATGGGATGAAAACATAAACCACTCTAATGGCGATGATTACATCTCCCTGGTCGATGTTTACCTTATCGATTGTAACATATGCGGCGTTTTTCAGAAATACTAACCTGTGCTTTGCCATGCAGTAATCCTTTCATGTTAACCTATATGTATATAAAATACCTTCATCTGGGTAAATGAAGAAGAAGATGACGAAGAAGAAGGGCTGTTACTTTAGATCTAGAGAAGAAAGCTGGCTATGCGCGGCCATTGGAAAATACCTGATAATTTGATACGTAGAAGCATAGGAAGGTAATTAGCAGGAAGCCACTGAAGAAATATATTACACATTGAATGGATTGACAACATCAAGCATTGGACAAATGGACACACTCGAAATGGCTAGAGAGATCACGAAGAGACACTACTGGCCTAATTTAGGATATTGCTACACATCGTCATCATCTTCAGCTTTCTAAAACAAACGAACTGATTCGGTGTTTTCGAAACCACTCGCAACGTATAGAATACCACGTGAACTAAGTGTGTTGGACATACCTCGTACACCATGTCGTCTACTTGTAGAACAACAGACATCGCACCGAGTTCCGTCAGTCCAAGTATACCTGCAATAGGACGGGGCGTTGCTTACTTGTATCGTTTTAGTAAATCATTGGGTATATTTTATAATCCTAAATAGTTCACAGCGGTTGCATGATATTGTTATTGTTTTTGTCTACGGGGAACAACATTTCAAGGATATGATTATATTTGCTTGTTGATCACCCATAAATATTATACTTAATGGAGTGTCAATGCACATGTCATATTTATTTAACTTGTTCACAGGAAATAAACACTATATTTTGGGATATTTTAATTATCGTTTGTAAACATACGTGGATACACATGTTTGACAGTTCCCAATCTTCCCCCTCCTCTGCCTCTATGTGAATAAATTATGATTATTAGTAGTAGTACTATTATTATCTATATATCTATGTGTGTCTGTATCGCACACACTCTTTATATATATATATATATATATATATATATATATGTATATTGTAACTGCGTTTGCTGTATATTTTACATGACAGAAAGATCCCGATCTCGAAATTCCACCACTCCAAAGACACCATTATCATCCCGGAAATTGAAATGCGGACGAATGTACCCCAATCATGCAAACTCTCGGTTGTCCAACCTACGACCAATAAAATTTTGCAATAGATTGAATAATACTGTCCTGCTTCCAGTTGGGTTGAATACAACTCACTGCTTAAACGGAATGCATCTCGCCATGAGGTGTTGTATGTTACATATGACAATTATCACGTTGGACCAAGAGCTGGCGAGGTGGTATGTTATAGAGCAAAATACAGCGATGACAATTTCATGTGATTAATATATAATAGAAATTCAGAGCCGCTTTGATGTTACACAACGTATAACTGGTACTGGTCAAACCAAATAAAAATAAATGCAAATTATTCTGGAAATGATACTACACGTGTGGATATTATACATTAAAACAATTTTGCACGAGTACAGAATATTGCATTTACAAAATTTATAGCACAGAAATGTTGACATATGAACTCAATACTTTATTTGTCTCCTCAAAGAAAGCTTTTATTCGCCTACCACCCCAGGTTTCCTCGTAAACCTTCGACCATCGAATGTAAATTAGCGTCAGACTGAACATGACGAAATGTGACACGGCTTGTGACAGCGCTGAGGCACTGAAAAATAATGTAGTTGTATATATATATATATATATTAATACCACAATCATAATAAAAGCAGTAAAAATAATAATAAAAATAAAACTAATGAAGTTGTACATATTAATACTACAGTCATAATAAAAGTAATGAAGTTGTATATATATATATTAATAAGACGGTCATAATAAAAGTAGCAGAAATAAGAAGAAGAAGAAGAACAATATAAATACAACTAAAGTAATATATTATTACTACAGTCATAATAAAAGTAGTAGAAATAATAGTAATACTGCTAATAATAATAATATAAATAAAACTAATGTAGTGGTATATATTATTACCACAGTCATAATAAAATTAGTAAAAATAATAGTAATAATAATGAGAACAATAAAAATAAATTAACTTTGTTTTAACTAGCATCACCACAGTCAATACGGTTTCAACATTTGTTATCTTTACACGTTATTTATTACTACTATTAGTATACATGTTATTATTACTATTATTATTATACATGTTATTATTATTATAAATTTCATTTTTACTGTTATTATACATTTTAATGATTATACTAATTATTATCATCATCGTACCTCCTAGACATTGTAATATCGGGTTGTACTTACTCTGTGTTCCAGTGCAGCTGATACAGGAACACGTAGTGCATCCCTGCATTCAACGAATTCGCCACAATTCCGATTATCACATTTGGTATCACAATGTTCTGCAAGTAAGCGAAATTAATTATTAAGCGTACGAAGTCTGATCCTTTTTATCATAAAATAATTGTATTGAATGTAAACCAGAAGACTCGAGTCGTTCTATTACTTGCTACTTGACTTGACTTGCCAGTTTGGTGGTTCGACACGTAGGCAAAAACGAGACAATGTTGTTGTGGCAGGCCGCACCGAATACAATCATTACTATGATTGGCTAATATTGTGGCAGGGCAGTAGCCGCATAAATTGCCCGCTAAACATTACTCTATTAAACCACGAATAAATCATGGCGATTGGTAAACCCAGGATGACTCGGGATTTTACTTGCACTTGGAAGTCATTCATTTGATACTTGAATTGATCTGCCAGTTTGTGGCTTGCCAGCAAGTCTGAGTATAAACTCTACACATTGTAACATCGTAAGTGTGTGTACGTGCGTGCGCGCCTGCGTACGTGCCTGCGTGCGTGCTTGTGTGCCAGTCGTGCGTGTATGTCCTTTTGTGTCCGTTTTGTGTCAATTTTTTTGTCCGTGTGTTCGCATGTGGCTTTTCGTTACAGTGGAAAGGTAGACACACTTCACTAGGTAAGCACTAACGTTATGATAAAATGGGCACTGTGTCGAAGTAGAACATCACACGGAACTATTACGACAGTATTTGCATCCGCAAGCATGACACGTCTAGACGGCTGATACACGCGACTCACCTGGGTCTGTAGATATTTCGATAGGATCATGTACATGAAGAAACTCTACAGAGGAAAACAAGACGACCAATGTTATAAATGTTGCGTCGGGTAAATACAAGGCAGCGTTAATGTTATAGGAACACTGACGTTCATTTTCAAAAAAAGGCAAATTCCGTTTCAATGAGGAAATTTCTTTTTTCGAAAAGCAAATTCCGTTTGAAATGTATATGAAAAGCAAGTTTTGTTTTCACAAAAGACACATTCTGTTAAAAAAGAAAAAAATGTGTTGCGCAAGCATCAGTTGTTTACGACTGCGCTCCGACGAATGATGCGATATGATATTCCGCACTTCTACTAAATACTATTAAAATGTCACGTAACATAAAGAAAATAAGACATCTTGACGACACGCTAATGTTTTTCGGTGCACATTTTGAATTTTCCGCATCGACTCGCGGCGAAAACGTTAGAGTAGGGGGGGGCAAGGAGCCCCCTAAGGGAATGTTTTTATAGTTAGTCTTAAGGTTATTATTTAATGCCTGTGGGCAAGACGTCCCCTCCTATGGGGCAATACGTCCCCTCCTATGGCGCAAGAAGCCCCCGGTGGCGTCTTGCCCCATAACACTTACAGTATTTCTCCATTGTACGAAATACGTGTACTGAAATGAAACAAATTATTGCTAAATGTAAAACAAACGCATGATTAATTGGATCCAAACAGGCAAAAAAATTTACAATTTACTTACTCTCGGACTTGTTGTTTGGGCAGATAAAACAACGCACTCCTAACGTGCAGTCATTTTACAACTAACACAGTGCAAACATCTCCCGAAGTACACAATTCACGACGCGTCTTCGTGTTAGCTGCTTTACTGCGCCCTTAGTTCCGTTATGTGTCCCTCGTCTAGCTGTCACGCAGTGACTTCCCCGTTAGCTTCTCCTTCCATGTTGCTAACTCACGATCAACGAGTTCGACTTGTGTTTCATATGTTTAAGTTTATTAGGAACAATTTATTAGGGACCGTGCACATTTAAATGGATATAGATTCTACGGTGCGGCACGTTGGTAACCAAGGACAACGCGTGTAGCGTAGTAATACGCACGTATTAATTAAGTAATACGGTGTACTCCAAATTGTCACATACCATCTATACGAAATGTTAGATAGTACATTTGAAAACACGTTGCTTTTCATCAAAGTAATTAATTGACTAAAACATGTGGGGGCGTCTTGCCCCACCAGAGACAGATAGCAAGCGGACTTCATGTTGGAAATTCGAGTGGGGGGATTACCCCACAGGGGCTCCTTGTTAATATGCTGAAAAACTGTTTTTCTATGATTCACCCATAAGGCGCACATGTAAACATTACTGAAGTATGATTTGAATAACTTGTTCTTTACAATAGAAGGACACAAGTTAAATTTTTGACGCAGCATGTTGCTCTAACTTTTGTTTGAATGTCGCCCTCATCAGATAAATCTTTACAAATAACATGTCCAATATATCTACACGAAGTGGCAAAGTTTAACTTCGTTCTTCCTAATGTTATATATCTAAAAATATTTGCGTTTCTAGAATCAAAGTACAGGATCAGAGATTTGGAGGCTTTAAATTTAACATTGCATTCACAACCGCACATGTAACAACAGTCAAGTAACGTCTGCAGTCCATAACCGGAAGGGGCGAACAAAAGTAAATCAGGTGATTGACCACCGTTTTCCCAAGACTACAACCAATCTGTTTTATGTGCAGTTGCACACTCAAGTTGTCCAAATAATCGTTAAACTGTACCGGGGATAATTGATTTACACCGTTACCCACAGGGCAGAATTCCGAGTAAGTAGATACACACCGGACACATACACTTTGGTTATTGTACACATTGCAGATCACTTTTAAAAGGTATTTAGGTACATAACTTTGTGCTAGTTTTGTTATAAGCTTATGCCGATTGACTCGGTCAATTGCTTTTGAAGCATCTAGAAACGCGACATGCATAGCCGACTAATGGTTAGTGTAAAACTTTAGTAGTTCCTTAAATGCGAACACACGCAACTCCGTCTTGCCTGGACTTAAACCCAAACGGATGTGGTGTAGTTTGTAAGTAAATATTCATACGATTGAGTAATACAACTTCTACAATCTTGGAACGTATGTTAGAAAGGCAAACAAGCCTGTAATTGCCTTTGTCGTTTACACGCCTATTCTTGTATTTAATAACCGGTACAATGACAGACTCGGTGATTATTGTCGGTATATACCCATGCACCAGGATAGAGGACACAAGGGCGGATAGTAATACCAAGAGTTGGTGGTCCGCATACTTTATGTGTTCTGCTGTAAGACCATCCAGTCCTGGCGACTTATTGTAAGACAAGTCATTAATAATACTCGTCATCTCGCCACCGTCTATAGTCACATCAGTGTTGAAATCGATGTGATCCTGGCATAAACCAATGTAAGCTTCATCAAAACGTCTTGTACACTATTAACACTATTTTCACAATGTTGCTTCCACATTGATCCTATGTTGTCGTTGCCATACACACAGTATGAAGAACATAATATCACAATATCAGTGATATTAAAGAAGTCTTAATTGTGCCCAAATAAAATGTATAAAGGCCATAGTTGAAAAAAATGTTGCGCGCGTTGTACGCCGGCGGCGTGTCTGGCTTAGTTCGGTTTCGACCTGTTTAGATGCTGGAATTCATCCATTATGGTTTAATGTGTCCCCACTTTGAGTCCATTTCCTAACACAATGTGCTGGGGGACGTTTCAGTTGGCATATGTCAATTAAACAAATTATTACTGTTTCGCCGATATATAATAATAATCGTACATCCTTCACGATTTTGTTAGACAATGGCATACTTACTAGAGCCCCGGGAATAAAGATCACCAGATAGCGCCCTGCCAGCCTGTGAAAGACAGAAAGTGACAACTTTACCAGTGTACCCGTTTGTACCAATATAGTATATTTATAATATCAAAATGACACTAACATACAGAAACGTTCTTGAATGTATATGTATCAGGACGGAAAATACGTTTAGTATGAACTGTAGTCATGTGGAGAAACCTTATGCCACAAAAAATAAATGTGGAATGTTAAAAGTAAAACAAAGCATATATCGTTATGATAAGATGTACTCCATAATTCTATTGAATCAACTAAGCAGCGTTATATGTAAAGTTAACTCTAATGCGTCCCCGTAATAACACATGAAATCGTATGTATTGGTTATAGAATATAGCAACAATAACACATGTTTGAATAAAAAATACGACAGCTACTGTTAAGCAACCTTCCAAGCAGTACAATTGTCATGTAAATATATAAACCTTGAGACTTCTGGGTTCTGTCCAATCAAAAGAAGGATACTTGTTGTGTTTAGATAGATGGCGATACACGGCATTAGAGCAAGAAGGAACAGGTACACCGCTAAAACAGATAACGGAAATGTGTGAATCGTGTGTTCCCTAACATTAGAGCCAACTGTAATATGTCACAACTGTTCCGCTGCAGCAAGATGTACACGCCTACAAAATAATAACGGAAATGTCGACGTAAATTAAGCATATGTCGGCATTAGAGCCAGCAGCGAGACGTGGGCCTACGTCGCTACAAGGGACGACGGAGACGCCAGTAACTACGGAACTGTAGCTAGGAATAGAGGACTCTGTTAAGAATTGATAACAGATTCAAACGTTTAGTTCCATCATAATATATTGGCTGTGATGGAATAATTACCAATTCCAGCTGCGCTGTATTAAAACGCACCGCTTAGTCAAGTCAATCGCTTGATATAATCAATTTGCTCCAGCCCAAAATGAGTCAGTTAAGCGGAGTCGAATATATTATATATATATATATATATATATATATATATATATATATATATATATATATATATATATATATATATCTATATATATATATATATATATATATATATATATATATATATATATATATATATATATATATATATATATATATATATATATATATATATGTATATATATATATATATATATATATATATATATATATATATATATATATATATATATATATATATATATATATATATATATATATATATATATATATATATATATATATATATTTAATTAATGTATGTTACATATTATGATCAAACATAGTTCATATTATTGTTTTTAAATCCACAGTTTATTTTATAAAAAACAATTATATTCCAAATGCACAGATCTAAGTGGTTTCATCTACATATGTCTATGGAGATTTTGAAGAGGTTTGGGAAAATAACTATTTCGAACTGAGAGATAGGTGCTTGCTAAATAATGTTGTGTTAACGGGTTGGCTTCATTCACCGGCACCTCTCTACAACATATGTTTTTCAGTAGCGTGCGATACCCACCTTTCTGTACATAGATGCCAACCGTCTTTTTGTTTTTACTTCCAAACGACTGCAACAAAGAGTTAACACCAGTTTTGGAATATTATATGGAAAACAACAAAACTTTGTTTATAAAATAGTATCAAATGGTTGTTACGCGCGGTTCCAAGGTGTAGTGGTTGTTGATACACCAAATATCAATGTGTGGTGATTGTTGTTACACCATGTACCAAGGTGTGGCGGTTGTTGGTACATCATGTACCAATGTGTGGTTGTTGGTGTTACATCATGTACCAAGGTGTGATGGTTGTTGTTACACCATGTACCAAGATGTGTGATTGTTGTTACACCATGTACCAAGGTTTGGTAGTTGATGTTACATCACGTACCAAGGTGTGGTGTTTGTTGTTGTTACACCATGTACCAAAGTTTGGTGGTTGTTGTAGCATCATGTACCAAGGTGTGGTTGTTGGTGTTACATCATGTACCAAGGTGTGATGGTTGTTGTTACACCATGTACCAAGATGTGTGATTGTTGTTACACCATGTACCAAGGTTTGGTAGTTGATGTTACATCACGTACCAAGGTGTGGTGTTTGTTGTTGTTACACCATGTACCAAAGTTTGGTGGTTGTTGTAGCATCATGTACCAAGGTGTGGTTGTTGGTGTTACATCATGTACCAATGTGTGGTGGTTGTTGTTACACCATATACCAAGGAGTGTGGTTGTTGTTATACCATGTATCATGGTGTGGTGGTTGTTGTTACACCATTTACCAAAGTGTGGTTGTTGTTGTTACACATGTACCAAGGTGTGGTGGTTGTTGTTACATCATAAGACCATGTTAACTATCGAATGTTAATATTAAAATTTATTATTTGTATTTCTTTGGGGTGTTACTCGGCTCCTTTGTACAGGGCGTAACAGTAGAGGTTAACATTCCTGACATGCGCCACCTGCCACTTAGTGAGTTTCGGATCTAAACAAAGAAACGACAGAATGTTAATGCCTAAACTATGTATTTTAATGGATTAAAGTTGAAAAGACATTTGAAAACATAAAAAATGCCCTCTCCCAAGCCAACTGTCAGACAATTTTGGAGAATGGACCTTCTGATAACAGAGAATACATAATAGCTGCTTAGAAACTTTTTAAACCGATGCACACCATCAATGTGCCTATTAACAAAATAATAATCCAGAAAGGCTTAACACGAACATATATTTCTATTACACGGCGTGTTTTACATTATAAAAGTTTGATTATCTCACCTGTGCGAAGAACGTATCACACCCCGTTCCCAAGCCTTGAGCGGTGGCCACACACGTGACGTTGATAACCTTTGTCGTGACAATCAATTAATAGTAATTACTGTGATGAAGGTGGACGCAAAATAACATATTTCCTTGTAACGTTTGCGTGTCACGACGACGACGACGACGACGACGACGACGACGACGACGACGACGACGACGACGACGACGACGACGACGACGACGACGACGACGACGACGACGACGACGACGACGACGACGACGACGACGACGACGACGACGACGACGACGACGACGACGACGACGACGACGACGACGACGACGACGACGACGACGACGACGACGACGACGACGACGACGACGACGACGACGACGACGACGACGACGACGACGACGACGACGACGACGACGACGACGACGACGACGACGACGACGACGACGACGACGACGACGACGACGACGACGACGACGACGACGACGACGACGACGACGACGACGACGACGACGACGACGACGACGACGACGACGACGACGACGACGACGACGACGACGACATTCGTAAGCACAATATAATGAACAAGACAATTTCCCATCGGAGCGAGGAAATGTAATTTCACAAAAAAATATGTCTAGATTTGTGTGAAAGGTAGAAGTAGTTTCGGGTGATTTTAAGGTGTTTTAATTAAAAAGCATCATAACCTCGTCATTCCAGTAAAGATGCATAAGTAGTTGTGACATGTGGTCTACTCACACTAATCGCGAGTGCAGCGCCATCAAATTGTACTGGATCTTTCAAGTGCCCAACCATCATTAACGAGATTGGGCCCATCCACATTTGTGTGATATTCGTCAGTACCTTAATGGAGAAGAAGCGCACGACACATAATACATGTATATACTGTTGTGCGAACTGTGTGTGGACTATGTTGCGACAGTTCAAGCTTCTGACTGACATCTTTCTGAGTAAGTCGGTGGACTACTTCGCCGTTAGAACTGGTCGATCGTTAATATAGATCGCGTCGTATCAAGAAAAACCGACACATGTCCTTTGCAGAAACTCTCATCGGAGATTAGAATCTGATAATATATATTGATGACGAAACTGCACTTTACACAGTGCTACTTTCTCGACAATCGCCAACTCATTAGCATAACTTTAATTTTTCGTTGTTTGTCTGCTAACCCAATAGTTATTGCAACTGTATTTGGTACTTCCGTTAACACCTCTTTTGAGTTTTATTATAATTATAACTAACTAGTTACTATTCGCAGCATTGTGTTTCTATGAAATAGGCTCATGAATCTGAACAAACACAGTCAAAATGGACTAATGATGTTCAAGCCTAACCTGAAACCATATTGCATAAATGACATATCCTTCAAATGTATGGTGATTTCGGTTCAAATGTGATGATAACCGCACAAAATGGTCACCTACTATGGCCCAAGCCAGTCGGACCATGTCACGTAGAGAGGATAGCATCCCAGCCGGGAAGATTGCGTTGCAACAACGCGGACTAGCCCAGTGGCTCTTTGACTCCGGGACATCTCCTTGGCTGACGTCGTAACTTGTTGAAGTGTGGAAATGTTTCACTGTCCGTCTTGCTCCTGTGAGTATTTGAACAAACACGGTTGTTGGCGTGGCAATACCGCTAACATTTGTGTAAGTAAGCAATACATGCTTTCGATTAGCGGTCTATGTGGCTGGTTACGATTTTTTTTTTTTACTGAAGGTAATTTAGTATTAATTAGCTAGGAAAGGAAATATCACACAATTTGTCTACAGCAAAATTAAATCACACAACACCAGTACTTAACATCATAACAATAACGCTTCTAACATTGAGACATAATATACATGAAAATAAGAGGAATCCTTCGATTATTATTATAAAATTAACACCAACAACATAACATTTGTATTACTATTGTCGATGGAACATGTATTGATATTACTTAGTCTGATTTCGTAAGCTGAAATGAGCGGACCCGTTAGGATGGAGTGAAGACGTGATTGTTTCTGCGATTTGTCTTCGTCTACCGACATATCGACGTATTTTCACCCCCGTCAGCGCACGTTCTGAAAGTACGCATGATGGTACATTATTACTTCTAGAAATGTAGCCATCGCTCTTACTGAGGGGAAGTGAACAGCGGCTGGAGGAACATATCATAACTATCGTTCTCAGCGGCGTACCCACGATTGATATGTTGGGGGTTCGGGTAGGGGGTTCGGGGCATGGTCCACCGGATTTTTTTTCAAAGTTAGACGTCATTTCGTGCTTTCTAAAACAATATGTAAGTATTTATCGGCAAGGTCTTTTCATGATATAGAACAGAGCCACCTGCGCTCCATGCATTCATTCATTTATAATTATTGTTAAGGGGTTGGGTGTGAGTGGTTGTAGACTAAAACATATTTATGAAATTAAGTTTTGTTCTTATGATTACAAACCTAGACATCAACTGAACAATTTCAAACAACTAATTCAAAATGTTAGTTCCAGGAATCCAACACATTATTCACATAAATATGTATATTTCATAAATCAGTGACGCCTAAATCATTAGTTGGAGGCCATAATAACCAACCGTTAAACTTTATTTTAAAGCCTAGTCAAACGAGTACAGTGTACAGCACATGTATGTATGCTGTCTAATTGAATTCGTCGAGGATGGCGTCGGGCATACTCATCAATTATAGATGCGGTACAAATTGGCACATCACGATGCAGGTGCATCAGCGAGACGCTCGTTGCCTCATGTTGAGCGCAGACATGTTTGTATGTAAGTCCACTGAATAAACATTTGCTTTAACTTCTTGTCACAGGCAATGTGCACAAAATGCACAGAAGCACCCTGATATTTAGAAAAAATATTGTTTACAACGGACAGAGCGAGTGACGGAGCGTTGGAGAAGGCACTCATTGCCACAACCCTGCACCTGCAGTTCCCATTTAACAGTCCAGCTGTGCAACTGGCTGTTCACTCTATCAGAACGGGCGTCCTCTGTGTAAGAATCAACAAGCTTGGTGAAATTGGACTTTGCGTCGTCTGCTGGCAGGGTGACTAAGACAGAGGGTACCAAACTTAAGCCCAGCATGACCGTTCGATGGTGAGAACTAAACCTTGTATGCACTTCTGAGAGGAATTAATCGAAAATTGGCACGGAGATACAGCGACGGAAGTATGTTGATATATCATCAGCAGGAATGTTGTTGCGGTGTTCTAGTCGACCGTATCGCCTTGACAGCAGCACCTAGAGTACTGCACACTTCCTCAACTTCATGATACCATTCGTCGTCGTGTTGTCAATGTTGTTTCGAACATCTTGCAATGCACTCACAACCTGCCTACACCACAATCTTTGCTTAGGCCTGCAGGCTACAGGTGAGAGCTCTTAAATACCCAATATACTTGTTGGTGATGACTAGGCGCTGAACCCGGCGAGTGCGACACAGATCGTGAAGCTTGTTCTTGGTACTCTGGGGCTGTGTGTCATTAATTGCCTTTTCCAGCGCCTGATGAGGCTTGTGATGCCCTCCAATATATGTAGCAGCATGGTCGACAACTACCACCATGTTGCGAATCAGAGTATCCTGTAAGAGTTTCACTACAACCAAGTTCAGGCAACGCACAGTGTAGGCATATGACATATGATGATGGCTGCAGCTCCCTTTCTTGTCATGTTGGACGAGCCAACATAGCACTGACCACGCTTCAGTTTCGGATCAACGCTTTAACTGTTGAGGGACGCTAGAATCGTTGCTGCGAAAGATTGTCGTGTAATGCCAGTGTCATACTCAATGAGGTCTTCCTGTAATAACATCGTATCGGGATCTACCTATAGCAGAACAAGGCCATGTTGGGCACGGAACGATAGCAGCAGTATATTATACTAGATTCGTTGCTTCATATGGAGCCAGTGAAGCTTCATTAGCACCGGGTTGTTATGCTCTCGTATATTGCAGCGGACTACCAGTCGAGCTGCTGAGTGTTGCACTCTTTGTAGTTTGGTGACAAGGCACTCAGGAATGCCGAACAGGAGACCATTCGCGTGGTCGAGTCTTCCAATCACCATGGAATGTATTATTTTAACCGCGGTTTTCTCCGTCAGACACGTCCGGATGGAAGCAATGTTCCGCAGGTGATAGCATGGGGTGCGGTATATGTGTTGCACGTGACAAACCATGGCCATTTCGGCATCAAACGCAATGCCGAAGTTGTAAACACTGGGACTGGGGATGACGTCACAGTCGCACTGTCTGCCGTTATCATCAGTGATGTTGAATTCGATGTGTGCCGTCTGCATAATTAGAGGTGGTAGTTCAAGTGGTGTAGTCTGGTGATGCTGCCGATTGGGGCGGTGTACATAGTGAATGGCAGAGGCTCCAGTGCCGAGCCTTGGGGGATACCAACAGCGAATTTTTGAGCGGATCCACGCTATCGCAGAGCCAGTCTCGCCGATGCGCTTCTCTAACCGAGTGATCAGGATATCGTGGTCGACGGTGTCTAATGCGGCGGACATGTCGAGTACTACTAGTGTCACCCCTTACCGCCGGTCTAATGCATGAAAAATGTCATTCTGCACGAGCACTAGCGCAGATTCTGTTGAATGAATTGTAGGGTCTGTAGGCCGACTGCTTCCGGTCGAGTAGGTCGGTCTAATTGACGTACATATATAATTGAGGGGTTTTGTCCTGCCCCTTAAGAGGTCATTAATGTCAATGAGGGGTAATTGTTAACATTCAACGTCTCAGTACGAGGCAAACACGAATAAACAACAATGGTCCCACATACCTAATGGACGATTAGGAATGTTGATGAGCATTCAACAAGACAAGATTTACGACTACAACTACACCAGTGTGCAGGCTAGAAGACGCACAACATACGCTTTCAAAGGAACGCTTCTTACCTACACCAATGTGAATTACTGGCTGTGTTTCTAGACAGTCTGCCTCGAGTCAGATTAGTTATGTTTAATGCTGGCACGAACGAAGTTACCTTGGTTGAATTTGTATGCATATTATCATCATTATTATATTGTGGAGGGTTACCCCGGTGTTGTGCAGTTCTACCATCTCCCGTTTAAGGCCGGCAGATTTTACCATCGAGCGGTTTATGATAAATTACCGGTGGAACTCCAGGCGAAACTACCAGTGGAACTCCCTGCGGAACTCCCGCGAAACTCACGCAGAAATTCCTACGGAACTGCGTGGAATTATCGCAGAAGTCCGGAGGACTAACCGGTAAGACTGCAGCGATAAAACCCTCCAACTAATTAGAACCGTAACAGGCGAGCAGTCGGCTGGTGTGTAAATGCCAACATATTTTACAATATTTTTGACTTTATTCTCATTGGCTGTCGTCGTCTTTCCCATATGTAACGACACCGTTTTGGTCGCAGGCTCGATTTCCATATCAGGCAAACTTTTCGTTCTCTTTTTCGTATGATTTCTTTTGACATTTATCTCCAAACAGCTAACAGAGCAGTTGTTTATTTCAGAGTTTTCCCTCTTTTTAATTAGTGAGTCCATGACAGGTTTTTCCTGTCATTCCCTGCATAAGAGTGATTACTTCCCCTGGCATACACACCATCTAGCAGGGAACAGCGGCTATTAGTGTATTTTACGAAAGACACAGGCAAAGTGGCTTGAACGAATTTGCCCACGTTTCGAAACGGCGGAGGTGGAATCGAAACGGCGGAGGTGGAATCGAACTGCCGTCCTCTCTAGCGACAGGCGGGTGCTCTAACCATTAGAACATCTCTCCAAACCCTATATTTTATCTTAGGGCATTTATTTTTCAGAATATATGTATATATATATATATATATATATATATATATATATATATATATATATATATATATATATATATATATATATATATATATATATAATATATATATATATATATATATATATATATATATATATATATATATATATATATATACATATATATATATATATATATAAGTAGTATAGTACTTGGGGGTATGGGCGCATTTTTTAAAACCCCCCAAAAGCACGTTTTGAGGGGCCGCTACAAGCGCAAAACCAATAAACACATCAAACATACCCTTAAGACCCACCAAAACCCAAATATAAATTGCGCTCGTTCCAAACATACCCCTAAGGGCCTCCAAAACCCAAATATAAATTGCGCTCATTCCAAACATACCCTTAAGACCCACCAAAACCCAAATATAAATTGCGCTCATACCAAACATACCTCTAAGGGCCTCCAAAACCCAAATTAGCCCCATAGTCTGACCCAGATTAAGGACAAGGGTAAATGAAGCTGCCCGCAGCAACACTTAACTGCCTATTTAAGTACACCCCAAAAGGGCGCACCAAAAAGGCACCACCGAACAGGAACTGCATTATAAAACAAACACAATTTATTTAAGAAGCAAAAACCTCCAACCAGATAACCGGCCCTTGATCGCCCACCAGCTCGGGAAGTCCCGGGTTTATACTCCCCAAACTGCTGGGCGATCGTTATAGCGGCACAGCCAATTTTGTCTTTTCCGCCACAATAGAGGCTATTCTTATCTACTCGTTAAATCCAGACAAGAACAGCCGCAGGACGGATAAGGAGACCTTATGTTACTGTATTAAAACCCCGGGTTATTTTAATACAGCAACATGTTTTGTGTCCAAATTGGCTACGCTACTACGTTCAGCTAACCAGCCGAAGGCAATTTGTACTGCATAACCCGCGCACTCATTCTAAAATTAGACCACTAATACTCCTTTTGTCCGCTACGCGGCGCACTTATAAATAGTACTCCCAAGTGCTCACTACGCGGCGTCATTATACTATTCTGCTAAAGAATAAGACACTTAAAGAAATAAAACTATAGTAAATTATATGAATAGAAATAATTTATCTAACCCTATGTTATATACAATGGAAGAATTTCAACATCTATCAAAAGATGAAATTATTAAGAAGCTAATTACAGCTCAAAACTTAATTAAGTTTCTAGCAAGCAGCACTAAACAACCACACAAGAAAGTTAGTGAGTACTTAGATATTATACCATACAAACAACCATCAAAACCTAAAAACATTAGTAAGTACTTAGACACCCCAACAACAACATCCCCCAAAATACACCCACTCATTAGAACTCAAGCCAGAGCTTTAAAAGGCAGCATAAAATCATACCACATAGAAGTTGTAAAAAAAGCAAGCCCTCTAGAACAATTAAACAGATCTAGAGTAGTAATAATTGCTGAACTTACACAAGATCTAAAAGAAATGAAGGGATTGAAGTTTGTAGAAACTCTTCGCGTTGAGCTTTATAAACAAGTTAATAAAGAACACCTAACATACAAAATGGCGTATTTTAATTCTACTGCACACACTATTATTAATTCTACTGAAATTGTTTCAGCACTAAACAAGTCAGCAGAGCAGGTGATAACTACTATTGGAAAATGGCTATCAGAAGGATCAGGTTGGATGATAGATAGAGTTTTTAGTCACTTTATTAATATTACAAAATACAAACCATGTAATGGAACAGGTTATATACAACTACCAATAGAGCTTCGGCACTCTAGAAAAGGACTTATTAATATGAAAAACACTGATAATGAATGCTTTAGATGGTGCCATTTACGGCACTTAAATCCAGTTGTTAAAGACCCCGGCCGCGTTACAAAACTACTAAGACAAGCAATTAATAATGTAAACTATGATGGAATTAAATTTCCAGTAGCTATAAACCAATACAATAAAATAGAAAAACAAAACAACATCCGTATTAATGTTTTTGGATATGAAGCCAAACAACCACACCCAATTTATATTTCTAAAGAGAAGTTTGACGATCAGTTAGATTTATTATTACTAACAGAAGAAGAGAACAACCATTATTGTCTCATTGAAGACTTTAATAGATTTATGTATAATCAAACACAACACAAAGAAAGGAAGCATTTTTGTAGGTTTTGTTTGCAATGTTTTAGTTCAGAAACAATTCTAAATAACCACACCCCAATCTGTCTAACAATAAATGGAGAACAAGCTATTAAAATGCCAAATAAAGATGCTAAAGTAAAATTCACAAACTACAACAAACAACTAGAAGCTCCATTTGTAATATATGCGGACTTTGAAGCTATAACAGAAAAGATTGATACAGCACGCCCAACCCCAGCTTCATCATCAACTACTAAGTACCAGCAACACACAGATTGTGGTTATGGATATAAACTTGTTTGTTGTGATGATAAATTTAGTAAACCAGTTCAAATTTATAGAGGTAAAAATGCAGTAAACAAGTTCTTGTCTAAAATGATAGAAGAAGCAGAATATTGTAAACAAATAAAAGAAAAACACTTTAACCAAGAGATGATAATAACACCAAAAGAAGAGCAGCAATTTAAAAAATCAACTAAATGCCATATTTGTAATAAGAAATATACTACAAATGATAAAAAAGTAAGAGATCACTGCCATATAACAGGAAAATATCGAGGATCTGCTCACGAACTATGCAACCTAAACTATAGAATCTCAGATAAAATTCCAGTCATTTTTCACAACTTGCGAGGGTATGACTCTCACTTTATTATGCAAGAAATTGGTAAATTTAAATTAGATGTTAATGTAATTCCAAACAACATGGAAAAATACATGGCATTTATGCTAGGTAAACACCTCACCTTTCTAGACAGCTTTCAATTTATGTCAAGCACGTTAGATAGATTAGTTAACAACCTACCCTCAGATGCATTCAAATATACTGATGAAGAGTTTAAGAATAAAATTCAAGCCACTCTTATGAAAAAGAAAGGAGCATACCCATATGATTATATGGATTCCTTTAATAAATTTAAACAAACAACTCTTCCGCAAAAAGATGAGTTTTATAGTATTTTAACAGATGAGCACATCAGTAATGAAGCATATGATCATGCTAAACAAGTGTGGAAAGTATTTAAATTAAATAATATGGGTGAATATCATGATCTGTACCTCAAGTCGGATGTACTACTACTAGCTGATGTATTTGAACAATTTAGAAAAACCTGCTTTGAATCTTATAAACTAGATCCATGTCATTATTTTACAAGCCCTGGACTATCTTGGGATGCTATGCTAAAAATGACTGACGTCCAACTTGATCTTATGTCTGATGTTGATATGTACCAATTTATTGAAAAAGGAATGCGTGGAGGAATCTCTTGTATTACCCACCGGCACGGTTCTGCCAATAATAAATACATGCAAAACCACGACAAATCTAAGCCGTCTAAGTATATCATGTATATGGACGCCAATAATCTTTATGGATGGGCCATGTCACAACATCTCCCAACTGGAGGATTTAAATGGCTTACTGAAAAAGCATTTAACAAGAAAAACTTTATAGCCCGCCAAAAAGATAATAAAAAAGGGATGATACTAGAAGTTGATCTAGAATATCCTAAAGAGCTGCACGATACCCACAACAGCTATCCACTAGCACCAGAACATCTAACAGTAACAGAAGAGATGCTATCTCCATACTGTAAACAAATAAAAGAAAAATACAACATGTATATAGGTGAAGTTAAAAAACTAATTCCAAATCTAATGAACAAAACCAAATATGTTCTCCACTATAGAAACTTACAACTATACATGGATTTAGGATTGAAAATAAAGAAAGTGCATAGAGTACTAGAATTTGATCAATCTCCATGGTTAGAACAATATATCTCATTTAACACAAATAAAAGAACTGTTGCAAAGAATGATTTTGAAAAGGACTTCTTCAAACTAATGAACAACTCAGTATTTGGTAAAACAATGGAAAATCTTAGAAAAAGGGTTAATGTAAAACTAATTACAGATGAAAAGAAATTAATTAAATACAGCTCAAAACCAACATTTATTAGTAGTAAGATATTTAATGAGAATCTTGTTGCTATACACAACATAAAACCATCTCTACTACTGAATAGGCCAGCATATGTTGGAATGTGTATTTTAGACCTCTCAAAAACACTAATGTATGACTTTCACTATAATTATATACTAAAAAAGTATAAATCTAAAGCAAAACTATTATTTACAGATACAGACAGTTTAATGTATGAAATTGAGACCAATGATGTATACAAAGACTTTTATAATAATAAAGAGAAGTTTGATAATTCAGATTATCCACAAACAAACAAATACTTCTTTAAAGAAAACAAAAAAGTTATAGGCAAATTTAAAGATGAGGCAGCATCAACTCCTATAGTAGAATTTGTTGGACTACGATCTAAGATGTATTCATATATGAAGGATAATAAACTAGGTGGTAAAACTGCAAAAGGTATTAAAAAGAATATTATTAAAAATAATATACATCATGAAAACTATAAAGATGTGCTACTAAACAAAGAACAACTACATCACACAATGAAAACTATTAGAAGTGAAAAGCATCAACTAGGAAGCTATGAAATTAATAAAGTATCACTTAGTTGCTATGACGACAAACGATATTTATTAGAAGATGGTATTACATCATATGCTTATGGGCATTTTAGTCTAATGGTATAGTATATGAAGATTCCAAACTATGACAACGAAAAAGACAAGCCTAAAGATAGGTGTTATTATGATTTTATTAGTGAAGACTATAGACTGCTTATTTCTGGGAAAAGCAACTGTGGAAAGACAAATACACTGATTCACATGATAAGAAAACCACTAGTCTATTATGATAAAATATATATTTATACTCCAAACGGCCATCAATCAAAACTGCAAGACTTAATTAACCTCATGAGAGCGATCGATAAAAAGAAAAAATATAAATGTCCAATATTAGAAATTCTAACAGAAGATGAAATAAAAGCTACAAATGAGTACCCAGATTTTAGTAGAATAATAGTTGTTTTTGACGATTTAGTTAATGCTTCAGATGCAACTCAAAAGAAAATAGCTAATCACTTTACAGATGGGCGCCACCACAATATTTCTCCAATTTATTTATCACAAGCTTATTACAACACACCAAAAAATATAAGAATAAATTGTTCCCACATGATTCTATATCCCTCTACAGACAAAAGAGACTGCAAAGCAATTGCAGATGATAATAAAGTAGATATTAAACTATGTGATTATTTAAACAAGTATGAGTTCTTATTTATTGATAAAGTAAATAAAACTATTAAAAAGAATTTTGATCTAACTATATAGTATAATGCTGTCATACTGTCTAAAAGAGAGGAAACAAACAGAGTCTATGTTAGAACAAATAATAACCACAAAAAATGGTCACCATATGGTTAAATCGATTTGTGTTTCATGTGGCGCTAAAAAAGCTGCTTTTATTAAAAAAGGTGGTAATATTGATATTCACAAACTAATTGGAAAACTACCAAGACCTAAAAGAGGATGGATGCTGCCAGGACATAGATATACAGGACCATATAACCCCCTAGAACAACAGCTAGACGAAAATGATAATCCCATAGAAGGACAAGAACCATATAATGATGTAGATGCAACTGCAATGGTTCACGACATCTGCTATAGAGACAATGATAACAAAGAAGGAAAGAAAACCTGTGATAAACAAATGCTTACATCACTTTCTAATATTAAACCAAAGAATATGAGAGAAAGATTTGATAAAACATTAATTTCTACTGTAATTGGAGCTAAACACAAGCTTGGAATGGGAACTAGCATAAAAAACACAAAAGCCAGGTGAAAGATGATTGGGCTCGCCTGGCTAACGAACTACACAAACCAATTAAACATAATTTTAATAAGCGACGCGTAATTGTGAATCATATAGATGAAATATGGGCTTCTGATTTAGTTGAGATGCAGCAGTTTAGTAAATGGAATAAGGGTTATAGATACCTTCTTATGATTATTGATGTGTTTTCAAAATATGGATGGATAATCCCACTAAAGGACAAACGAGGCGAAACTATTACCAAAGCTTTTAAATTAACATTTGAACGGGGCAGAACCCCTAAATTTTTATGGGTAGATAAAGGTAGAGAATATTATAATAAACATTTAAAAGAGCTACTTAAACACTATAATATAAAACTATACTCTACAGAGAATGAGGAAAAAAGTAGTGTAGTAGAAAGATGGAATAGAACAATAAAAAACAAAATGTGGAAACAATTTACAGCCCAAAATACAACGTACTATTTAGATATATTATCCCAAATAGTTAAAGAATACAACAATACAAAACACACTAGTATTAAAATGGCTCCTAATGAAGCATCAAATAAAAATAATGAGGGATTAGTATATTTTAATTTATATGGCAACACGAAACAACTAATAAAAGCTTCCGCATTTAAAGTAGGCGATAAAGTACGAATTTCAAAGTACAAGAGAAAGGTGTTTGATAAGGGGTATACACCTAATTGGACTGAAGAAGTGTTTGTAATTAGCAAGATTCAATATACAAATCCAATAACATATATAATTAAAGACCTACATAATGAACAAATTCAGGGATCATTTTACAAAGAAGAGTTATTAAAAACCACCCAAACTATATTCCGTATTGAAAAAGTCATTAGGAGAGACTACAAAAAGAAAGCAGCCCTAGTTAAATGGAAAGGGTATTCAAAAGATTTTAATACTTGGGTGCCATTAAAGGAATTAATTAATACTTAAAGAAATAAAAATATATAACAATTATATAATGAGCTGCTGCGATAAAATTATTCACAACCATCTAATTAGTTCTGGTGAGGTGGTTTGTCCATTTTGTGATATAGTAATGTGTGATACAACACAACCAGAACCAAAACCATGTTGCGCTAATAAAATAGTTAAAATAGTTGATGGGTTTAATACATGTATAAATTGTGGAACTGTCTTATATTGTCATTATGTTCAAGACTGTTATTATAAAAAACCACAAAAAAGGTTGCCCTATAATATAAAATATGGAGTACAAGACATTCTTAATGCATCTAACCAGTTTATTTCGCTTGTTGATAGAGCCACAATTGTTAGAGTAGTAAAACAAGCATCTACTCAGTTTAAAAAAGAATTTCCTAATGAGTATAGACTAATTAATTTAAATTATTTAATTTCTAAAATTATATCTCACCATCAGATGAATATAATAATGCCAGTAAAAAAGATGTCTGAAAAAACACTACAAAAATATCAAAACATTGCTAGTTGTCTTAACTTAAATTAAACTCTATTTTGCACTTAATTATATAATTAAGTGCTATTTTATACTTAATTATATAATTAACTCTATCTAATTCTATAGTATATGGATCTAAAAGAATACCACAAAAATGTTCAATTAGAACTTAAAGCAGACTCTATACGCAAAAACTTTTTAGAAGAAAAAAGAGATATTGAAAATACAAAAAGAGGTTATGTGGAAGAATTAGAAGACAAATATAAACCACTTATTGATGCTCAAAAAGGTATTAATAAAAACCAAAACATGATAATGAGAGCAGTAGTTAAACAAATAATGGATAATAATCAGCAAGCTATAAGACCACTAGTAGAAGGACCACTAGTAGAAGAACCAGCAGCAGAAGAACCAGACGAAGAAGAACCAGATAGAAAACTACTTTATACGTACGATATAAATGAAGGAATAAATCCTGATGTTATAGAAACCCTTGGTTTTTCACCAATGGAAGAAATAATGAAAATGTCGCCAGAAGAGATAGAAGTAGTTGTGAATGACGTGGGTGATTATAAGAAGACTAGAGGCACAGCAGTTAAAGCAGCAGAAAAGAACCACGGCAAAGAAGCAGCTGATGCAATTAGAGAAGAGAGTAAAATGGTTTCAGTGTATAGAGATAAATTAAATGCTAGGAAAAGAGAATTAGAAAGAAATAAAACAGGTAAAGGAATAAAAAAATACAAACAAACACCTCGTCATGCGTACAAAATTCAAAACAATAAATATGGTCAGCTAATGATTGACACTGATAAATTATTTAATAATATGAAGCTAGAAGCGTATAAAAGGGGGAAGCCTTGTTTACGAGCAAATGGTTGATAGAAGTTTAATTGACCTCATTACAAAACGATTTAATCCTAAAACAAAATACAGTAAACTAGCTAAACAAGTGTTTCATGATTTAAATATTCTATCAGAAATACCCAAACATATGCCATCAAGAAAATACAAAATAGGCAAAGGAATTACATACTACCACGGACCAGACAAACTAGTAGATCGACTAACAGTATTAACAGGAGTAAGGGCAGCAGGTAATTATAATATTGAAATGAGAAATGAAATTGTAGAAATACTAGATGAACTATTAAAAACAGGAGAAATTGATAAAGAAACATATAATGACTATTCTAATAAATACTATTTAAATCCTGCCTAATCTTATAATATATACATGCAAACCCCAATTGTTTTAAGTAGTGTAGATGGTGTTAAAGGAAGTAGTTCACATGATTTTATTGTGTCATTCCACCCTCAAATAAGCCTTAATAAGAACTGGAAGCACTATATATGCTTAGACACACTAAATATGTCATATAGTTGGTATAATGTTACTTCAGAATACAATAATCATAAATTTAAATACTCTGTGAATGATGGAAGTAGTTATAATTTTCTTACATTTAAAGACGGTATATATTCATATGATGATATTAATAATATTATATCCAAAGACTTAATTGCTACTGGTAATTCAGCCACTGGCATACAAATTCATTTTGATAAAGTAAGACTAAGAACGTTCTTAGTCTTAGAAGAACATTATATTGTTACATTTAATAGTGGAAACTTTAGATTTCTTGTTGGGTTTCATCGGGGACTTGTACTTAATTCACGGTTTGGTGACTTTTCTCCAGATATTACAAACTCAGTTGATAATATTCAATGCCATTGTTCTTTAATCTCATCTTCAAGTGTTGGAGGTGTAGATACAGATGTATTATATCAATTCTCTACTAGTGGATTAAATAAAAGCTATCCTTTTGAAAGAGAACCAAGAATGAAACAATACAATGAAATCAATACTAAAACTATTTCAAAAATTCGTATTTATTTTACAGACTCACTTGGTAGAACGCTAAATTTAAACGGAGTACAAAGCTCTGTTACACTGTCTCTTAAAGCAATAAAACCTACCTAACTATATAATATATGTATGCTGGTGAAGACGAGGAAGTTTATTCGAATGACGTTGAGTATTATCAGGAGGGCAGCGGTGTTTATACGGACATGCTTAGTAGTGTGGCTAAAAAAATATTCCAAAGTGCTGCTGAATCAGGTAGTAAGAAACTAGGTGACGTTATTGGTACTAAAATAGTTGATACAATTGATAAAAAACTTATAAACAAACCCAAAAAGGATATTATTAAAAAACCTGTTGAAATGGTCCCACTAAAAGAAGTATCTAGAGGAAAAGAAATTAAGCACGCTCTTGAAGAAGAACCAAAACCAAAGAAGAACAATACTATTAATAACAGAGTTAGAGCTTTAATTTAAATTCTACCTAATTCTATAGTATATAAATATTATGAGTTTTAGAAATCCAAGCAATATAGCTCGTTATGAGTACGTTAAATACTCCACACAAAAGAACATTGAAGAGCCTGCAGCAGATAGAACACAACACAAACAACAATTCAAATTTATTGCAGATGGTACAACAAATACAGACCCTTCTGATTATTATAATGCCAAGCTTATGATTAAGTTTAAAGTATTTAAAAAGGTTGATGGTACTAATTTTGCTGCTGCAAATAAAATATATGTTTCTGGTGATGGGTATTCTTTTATTAATCGATTGTTAGTTAAATATAATAATAGTATGGTATCTGACACTCCAGACATTAACCGGGCTATAACTGTTAAAAATGTTGCTGAGTATCCTTTTTCATTTGCACATGGCCAAGCAAGTGAGTCTTTCTTTTATCCGTCAGCAGGGAACACAGATGATGATGATTCTTTACGAATAAAACAAAATTTAATTGTTGGAGGTAAAACAAATACTATTTATCTTCCACTAAATCGATATGATTGGTTTAAATCTTTTAAGACTGAATTATGCCCCCCAGGCAGGCTTGAACTTGATATTACTGTTGAAGAAGATGACATTATTTTACAAAGGGCTACTGATGCAAATGGCGGAGCTGGAGATGGGAAGTTAATTATAGAAAATATGGAGTTACATATTCCTATGTTTGATTTTAATCCTGTGGGGATGGCTCTATATTCAGAAAAATTTCTTACCAACCACACATGGCAGTATTTAAAAGACCTGGTTTCTATATCTGATGTACAAACCCATCAATCTGGTAAATATATGATTTCACCTGGTATCACAGCCCCAAAACATGTATTTGTTTGGTTTAAAAATGAAACTGGTGGTGATGCACAGCTTATAAATCAATTTATTTTTAATACATTTAGTGTAGGTACTGCTCCTGCTAGTCTTGTTTCATGCCAACTTACTGCTTCAAATGGTGTGTTTTATCCCCTGCATCCATACAGACCTGAAGAATATCCTATTGAAGTATACAATGCTTTTAACACTTTTGCTAGTTCTGGCCGGTGGGGCAGCAGCTTTGTTAGTTATACTAACTTTATTGAACAATATGGAATAATTTATTTTAATCTAACACACCAAGACACTAAAATACAGGGAGGATCACCATCAATTGAGTTCTCTTATAATCTTAGTAGAGCCCCAGGAGGGCCTGGGTTTCGTATTCAGTCTTTAGTAATGTATGAACAAAACTTGTCTGTTGAAGTTGCTAGTGGAAAAGCTGTGTTAATTGTTTAATTCTATCTAACTATATAATATAATGACAAATTATATTTCATACTCTGTGAATCTTACAGATTGCCAAAAAAGATCACTACAATTGGCGTATACAAATAATGAGGCTTTAATTATTCGTTTATCTATAAATCAATTACAAGGATTTGATACACTTATGTTAACAAAAACACAAATAAATAAAATTAAAAAAGCCATTAAAACACAAAAAGGTGTGAATATCAATATATCTAAGACACAAATTAGAAAAGTAATTAAAAAGGGTGGCTCTTTGTTTAGTGCTCTTTTTAGTAAAATTATTCCTCTAGCAACTAAACACATTCTTCCAGGATTAATGTCTGGAGCAACTACTGGACTGGCATCTAATGTTGTGGATAAAATATTTGGTCGTGGATTTACTGTTCCATATACAAACCTACCTCAACTATATGATCATTCAAAGCTTCTAACACCAAAACAAAAAACAGATCTTACTAAATCACTTAAAACTGGATCTGGGTTACAAATTACACCCACAATATCACAATCTGGTGGGTTCTTAGGGACACTGCTTGCTAGTATTGGAATTCCTATGGTATTAAAAGCTTTGACTGGTAATGGTATGCAGATAGAGCCTTATCGTGGTAGTGGTATGCAGATAGAGCCTTATCGTGGCGGAAGTAAAAAAAAAAACATGATGAAGTATCAGACAGGAGAAGGATTAATCATAGGCAACTATTAAAGCCGCAGTTTAAGTTTGAACCTATATCAAATATTGATATAATTAAGTGGTTAAAGTATTTAAAAGTAAAGAATTTTAATGGTGTTTATTCTAGAGATAATGTTAAAAAATACAAAACAGGATATTATATATTAAATATGGATGATGTTAGTGGGGGTGGAACTCATTGGGTTGCCATGAATGTTAGAAGTAATATAATTGATTATTTTGATAGTTTTGGTATGCCTCCATTAAAAGAGATAGTAGATAAGAAGTTTAAGTATCAGTATAATAATATACAATATCAGAGTAATAACAGTGTGTTGTGTGGTTATTGGGCTATATATTTTATAAACGAAGGGTCTAAAGGAAAACCATATTATGAGATACTACAACCTTTATCAGTAATGGATACTGCGTATAATGAGAACTTTATAATAAAATATTTCACCTAACTATATAATATATGGGTATTATAAATGAAATAAGGATTGCGCCTGCGGCAACAGAAGTTAATACAGCTAGATTAGAGTCTAGGTTACAAATACTAACTAATGAGATCCACACTAATTATATTAGCACAGATGGTAGTATTGGTATGCAATCTAATTTAGACATGGATGAAAACAAAATAATAAATATATCAACAGACTATCCCCCCTCTGACCAAGCTCAAGCTGTTTCGTGGTCGCAAGTTTTAAAATTTGTGGGAAAAGTCACAAGACAGTTTTTTAAAAAGGTTGGAGGTAAAATAACTGGTGATGTTAATATGGATAATAATAAAATAATAAATATTCCTGATCCTGTTAATGATGGCGATGCTGTTAACAAAAGAACTGTAGATTTAAAACTTAATATAGGTATGTTTTTAGGAGCCAGAGCTCTTATTGGTGTTCCTACTCTTAATGATCTAGTATTTATTCTTGTGCCTGATTTATCATTAATGCGTGTTGATGAATCAGAAAAAGTAATAGAAGTTACAGATCCAATAAATGATCTTCACTTTATACAAAATGAAGGTACAAAAAGACCTACCCTTAGATTTGATTTAGCAACAAAACACCATTATTTAGAATTTAATGGAACTAGCAATAATTTAGTTCTTAAAAATTATCAAATTGATAAATTAGGGGGGCGGGGTGCTTATACAACAACTTTATTTTTATTAGTCAAAACATATAATCAAGCCCCGCAATCACAATTTAGGTGGGGAGGCGGTACAGAAAGGTTTAATGCACATATACCTCATAGTAATGGAGTAATATTTTTAGATTATGGAAACTATTCTTCTTATAGACTTGAAATCCACAGCCAACAAAACATTCTTGGTAATCTGGAATTGTGGACAATGTGTATTAGTGAAAATAATAAAGAAGTATTTAGAGGAACTAGTAGTATAATACCTATATATAGACAAGTCCGGGGTTTTGCTGAACTACCACAAGATTCTAAAAATGATTTTTATATTGGAAGTGGTATTAATAGTAATTTTTGCAGAATGGATTTATATTCTTTATTAATATATTCTCGCGCGCTTCCTACTGTAGAGCTAGAAGGAATGTTTAGGTATTTTAAAAACAAGTATAATGTATAATAGTTGTGTGTTTTATATTAATTAACGCTCCAGAGTATAATTTTATACTCTAGAACTAGAAGTTTGTTAGTGTTTATACTAATTATTAACTAATCCTATAGTATAATGACAGATCCAAAAGAAGTTATAAAGTATATTAAATTTTATTCTAATGAGAATACTAGTGTTATAATCAAGTCTGCTTTAGCTTATAAATATTTATATTTAAAGAATTTTTGTGCGAATTTAGATTTGGAGGATATTATAAAAGCTAATGATTATAGTATGGGATTAATTGGTCCTAATAATGGCTGCCTTACTTGTCTTTTAGAGTGGGCGCTTGGTAGTATCAAGTGTTGCCACACCCATTCAGTACTCCATGATGCATACGGCCGATTTTATTTATGCCACAAAAAAGATAGGGGGTATTGTTATTATTGGTCAAGATCAACTAATTACATGAAAAAGTCTCCATTATTAGGGCATCTGACAGGATTGTGGTTTAGTTTATTTAATAGAGTATAATAGTCTCTTATAAGGACTCTTTTAGTGGTGTTTTATAATGCAGTGCGCGGCACAGTTCCTGTTCGGTGGTGCCCTTTTGGGGTGTACTTAAATAGGCAGTTAAGTGTTGCTGCGGGCAGCTTCATTTACCCTTGTCCTTAATCTGGGTCAGACTATGGGGCTAATTTGGGTTTTGGAGGCCCTTAGAGGTATGTTTGGTATGAGCGCAATTTATATTTGGGTTTTGGTGGGTCTTAAGGGTATGTTTGGAATGAGCGCAATTTATATTTGGGTTTTGGTGGGTCTTAGGGGTATGTTTGGAACGAGCGCAATTTATATTTGGGTTTTGGTGGGTCTTAAGGGTATGTTTGATGTGTTTATTGGTTTTGCGCTTGTAGCGGCCCCTCAAAACGTGCTTTTGGGGGGTTTTAAAAAATGCGCCCATACCCCCAAGTACTATACTACTTATATACATATATATATATATATATACATACATATATATATATATATATATATACATATTTGTGTTATTTTCTGCAATGCTATCAGTTCATATCCGCTTGACCAAGACTACTCCACGTGTGGCGTCTTGAGCTGGGCACAGCCAGCCGTAAGACTATGACAGTGGGGTGCTTATACATTAAGTGGAATACACATTATTGTTGTAGCGCTCGTAAAATATCCAGTAATATTAACGTGAATCTTTAACACATTAGACCCCACAACGGCCGCGGCCGGCCGCTGTGTGCAGTCATGGAACAGCCGCCGCCGGCCGCATACAGGACCCTCTATTTAAACAAATCCTGGCGAATAACTACTGAACTAAACGCTACCAAATTTTGCCACACCCTAGCGGATACATTTTGCAACGTGAAGTACCGGCAATAAACACATGACAGCTTGAAGCTAAAGGTCATTGAATGTATTATGGTGAAGTGTTATTTTTAGTTGTAGTTATATTTCGGTAGTAATTGTATTAAAGCTAAACGAAAGTCAAGGTTTTGGGGTTACGCACTTAAAAAAGATAATAAAGACTAATCTAAAAACTAATATGGAACTAAAATCAAAGAATATCACGCCTGTGCTTTACTCTAAATTCGTTCTAAAAGTGAGATATTCCGGTCATTTCTCCAGTTGACTGAGTGCTGACAGGTTAAGCTGCGCGACCAATAAGTGCACCCGCAGTTCTATGAAAATCGGGTGAACTAGACTAGTAATTGCATTAAAGCGAAATAAAAGTCTTGGGTTACGCACTTAAAAAAAATAATAAAGACTAATCTAAAAAAAATTAAACAAATTGTATTGCGTGAGGCCGGCATATACAGAACCAACACAACGTCTCAAACAAACGTGCTATTTTGTCAGAATGAGGATTAGTTTGTAAACAAATGCCAACATTTGTTACGTAATTTGTGTTTTGGACGCAAACAGCAAGGCCATATCCCATTGACAACGTGCAAGACAACCGGGACGACGTGCGGGAAACTGAGTCGGTGCTGGACAACTGAGTGGAGCGTTGAGTGCGTGTCGATACCAAAGGAAGAACAGGTGCTGTCTGTGTTATCAATTACTCTACGCAAAACATCCGCTCTTTGACAGAAATAAAGGTTGCGAAAACCAATTATTTTGGTAAATAATGTAAACTGTCACCGCTGATTTAGTTTGAAATCGTGTTTCGCTTGATGATATAATCATTCCGCCCTGAAATGCCAAATTTCACTTATGTGCCGCCGCCGACGGAGCAGGGACTCGATGCTTTCGGGGCTGCCATGGCAAAGAGCTCTTGGGAGGAATATGTATGCTCCGGAGAGGCTTGTCCCAGAGAATGGCTGCTGGTGCACTGGGAGTGAGTTATACGTGATTTCCAGGGCATGGAATCACTCCCAAGAGTCTGATCGAGTGAACAGAAAACATGGCGGTGATTAGCAAAGGACAACAGTACGTCGACCGGACCGATACCTGATTACGTATGTACGCAGAAATCGAACGTTGATTGCTACAGTTCTTCAGCTATTGCCTTCTTCAGATAGTGTTTAACAGCTTCGATGCAGCTGGCCTGAGAGCGAGAAGACCAGCGTGCGACTTCTACTGACAGGCAGACATCGACAACACAGGCTTGAATGGTGTAGAGCATATAAAATGAAAACTGTTCGGCCCTAATAGGCCTAATCTGGTCGTTTTACGATGTATTGTTTCATGAATCAACAACGGACCCCAAAATGCCAATAACATAATATAGAAGTGTAGACAAGCACCGTGTATAAATAGGAAAATCAAACTAGTCACAAAACGTAAGCAAAGAGTCGACATAGGCACGCAGGCACGCACGCACGCACGCACGCTCGCTCGCATGCATGCACGCACTTTTGTGAAGAGCCAATGACAACACGTGGATTCTGGAGATGCACAAAGGAGATATATTTTGTATGTTTGTGCTGATTCGCCTAATATAATTTGGTCCTTTAACCCAGTTCTCAAGTCGACCAAACCCCCCCACAAACAGCCAAACCCAGCCCAAAATAACAGCGTATGTTAATCCAAGCTGCTGAGGTCTAAAGGTTTAACCGAACAGCTGAAGCGCTATGCGATTAGTACACCAACTTTAAGGAAAGTCAGATGACACAATTAAAAACCGTGTTTCCCAATTACCAACTCAAGTATGTCTATTCGCACGTAAATGTCAACCTACTGCAAGAACAAAACGCAAGCATATCAGCAATATCTGACATTGTCATTGATATAGACGGGGTGCTGAATTATTTCACAGCGTCAACCGACGAGGTTCCAGCCATAGTTCGCCAACTTGGCGCCAACGATTTAAATTGTCTCCTGCCCTCAGTGAACTAGTTAATAAATCAATTGAAGTCACATTATTTGAAAACGCGTTAACGTTGTTCCCATTTTCAAGAAACCATACCGGTCCTTAAAGTCAAATTATTTCCCGCCCCCTAACGTCCACGTGTATCAAAACTGTTGAACACATAATACAATGTATCCTCTAACATCATACACCAATATGATCATTACTCAATCTTAAAACACAAACAACATAGATCCCGTAGAAAACATTACGCATAGTCTCAATCAAGAACACATTAATAAAATAATAAATCCCAGATTGATATAAAAATAATGGATTCCTCAAAATCATTTGAAACCGTAACCATAATTTTTATTTTATTATAAATCAATTAAACATATATGGTTTTAATAATAATACACACACCTGGATCACTAAATGTCTTGTGGCGTGAACATATGTTCGTTGTCGGTGGAAAACACTTGACTTGGATCGATGTTGTTTCAGACGTATCTCAGGGTACAGTGCTGTAGCCGTTGGCTACCCCACAACATTCATTCTGCAGTCCGTATGTTTAAAAAAGATAAAAGTGAGTTTGATTCACAAGAATCCCATAAAGAAGTAAGAACATGGGTGAAATGGGAACACGACTGTTCCCACTGTTCTCATGTAATTACAGTGGGAGATCCAAAACTATAAAAGCTGACAATCTAGAAGTTTGTATCACCAACAATCTCACAACCCTGCCATTTTGAATCCTTAGGAATGTTGGTCAGCATTCACTTAAAATACGCCATGCAGTAATATTAGGGTGATGCTTCATTCACAAAACGTATGCTTTGGTGCGTATATTTCTTTGCATACAAACACGAGTTTCTAGTTGTTCCTAGTTCTTTCCAGCACTTTCCAGCCAGGGTGCATGTCGTCCTCAATGGTTGTTTGACGTCCCCAATTAAATGAGACGGACCGATATTAACGTGATCATCCAAGTCCCAAGAGATACACAGTCTCCAATGTTGAGAGCCAAATTGTTTACACAAAACATGTCCGGTCCGGGCCTTGAACTCAGAATTATGTCACGTCAAAGTGCGGATGTGGTAACCACTACACTACCGCACCTCTCACGTTACTGCAGTCTACGCCAGAAAATCATATTGTCAGCTTCCTGTAAGGCAAAGTCAGAACTAAATTGATGAAAGGACAGAAGAAGACACAGCTTAAAGGCCGCAACATAGTGTACAATGACTAAATATTCGTAATTAATAAAGTTGGTAATCCAATTAACCCGCTTCATGTGTTAATGGCGAGGTTCAGAGCGCCAAACTTAAACTAAGAGTACTCCTCCCGGAAACCAACTTCGTCCGCGGGAGCGAGAATCAGACACGACCACTCAGCTAGTCCACGACAGGCTACACATGTACCCCGTGTGGGATCTTCTTCCTCTGGCATAGACGCAGTGTAGAAGAGACTAACGGGTTTTACTGTCTCTTTCGAAAAGCACAAGCAAAATGGGGTGAATTAAATTATAATCGAACCTCCGTCCTCTCGATCGACAATCGGGTGCTCTAACCACTAAAACAATGTACTCCGTCTACGCCTAGTATACATTAATTAAAACGTTTGATATATAATTATATAAGTCAACACAACTGTTCTTACGTAATTATGAGGCATTATAAGGAGTTATACAACGAATGTTGTAAAACAAGGCAGCCAAACACACGTAATATCGCTCGTGTCT